>JAOSLQ010036031.1:0-13547 GCA_025629905.1 Lorius lory | reverse complement strand
TTGTGAATGCTCCATCCCTGGTGGTGTTCAAGGCCAGGTTGGACAGAGCCTTGGGTGACATGGTTTAGTGTGAGGTGACCCTGCCCATGGCAGGGGGGGTTGGAACTACATGATCTTAAGGTCCTTTCCAACTGTAACTATTCTATGATTCTATAATACTAGAATATCACTTACCTCTTTCTGACTGCAGGTTTTAGGCCAGAATTTCATTAAACCTCTAATGACCTAAATTAAAGGGAAAAAAGTTAGATTTTTTTTTTCCCTTTCCTCACAACAGGGTAAGCTATTTATGATGACAAAAAAAAAAAAAGTATGAAAGAAATATTTACTGGTTCTGTGAGTGAAGGGTCTTTCTCCAGAAACTGTACTATGCAATACGCCAGCTGTGAAGCAGTAAAGATTTAAGAAAATAAAGTTAGAACATGTCTATAAGGAAAGCACAACAAAACAATTATTTTTAAAAGAGGGACTCGAGACAAGATGCTGCACAGCTTTCTCCAATTGCATTTGATTTTAAACTGAGATGCATGGTTTGCACTGTGCAAATCCACCCAAAGAGCAGTTCAAAAGAAACAACAGAACACACTACAAAAAAAATAAATTAAGGTGACAAAGTAGCATACACAACAACAATCAGAGCAACTTAGAATTCTAAATACAGTCATACAACCAACGTTTAGAAGCTTCTGTTACTCTCTGAAACTGTGTCTTTTTACACATTTTATACATCAGCAAAATCATGAAAACTCTTGGCAAGATGAGCTGAGACAGCTAAAAACTGGAATGGCATATTTAGAAAGTACAGCTTTATCAGCACTACCTGAAAATTGGAGAAAAAGGCAACAGGTATCACTTATCAGAAGAAAAATTACATCATGAAAGCTGGATGCATGAGAGCATAAATACTGTATTGAGAAATATGTGAGCGAGAATGTTACAGATTATGCAAAAATGTGCGTATTGGTATTCAGAAAGTTGCCAGGGTGAAGAAGAGCCTTGACAGCACAAGACTAAGGAAACCCGAATATCCTCTTGGGAGAGGAATGGGAAAGGCAAGCTTATGAGAATGAGAAAGTATCAAAGAGAAATCTAGAGAGTTTACTAAACAAAATCTCCAGAACTGTACCAATTTCTGTTATACTTTTAATTATCTAATCAGAAGCAAGACATTTATCCTACAAAGGACATTAAATGAAAAGGAAAAAAAAAAAAATCTATCACATTTTTTTCTACATTTCAAAACTTTCCCCCCATCTTTCATGTAACATGCAATTAAATTTCCAATGCAACCCTAAAAAAAGTATCTTCCTGTATCACCCCACTGAGCAGAAAATATTTGTATTAATTTCTACCTGTGCATGGAAGAGTGATAAACTCCTGACAGTATGTAAAGGGATCAGCACCTTCACCAGAAACTGTTTATGCTCTGCCTTAAGAGGTAAAGCAAACCCATTGATAATACTGGAAATTAGAATAGAAATATTTGTTAGTGTTATCATCACAGAAAACATTCTTGAAGTCTGAACAAGCACTTCCTAGATTAAAATAATTTAACAGTCAGCACCTGTTCACAAATAGCAGGCTCATGCCATTTGTAAACAGGTGCTGACTTTCGTCCTGCTTTATATTAGCAGTGCAGTACATATCTAGGTAGCAATTCAGCTCTGACTTAGGAATAATCACATAAACAGCTGCACAAACCTGTTGCCAAACAGATAAGCCCTTGTCTATGTGGTCTATAAATTCATATAAGCAAGATGTTCTGAAGCAATTAATTTAGAAAAGTAGATTTCCTTAAAATATTCGCACTGTTAGTGTTCTCAAAATAATGTAATTATTTCTACAGCATGTAGAGATGAAGTGCACAAAATTTAACACACACATATGGAAAGTCAATCCAACACTTTTGGCTCTAACTTGCATCCAGTTATATATTCTTGGCAAAGACATGACAGAGATTTGCACATGGGCATAAAGATGAGCATGTGCACACATCTGTTTTCAGAATCAGGGCTTATAGTTACACTTTTTCCAAATCTGACACTATTCTGATGTGTCCAGAAGGAAGTTTGAGATAAGTAATAAATACTCATTTACCTTCCTAAAATTTCCAACAGTTCAGCTACACCATTGAAGTGTTCAGTTTCATAAACAAATCTAAAAAGAAAAAAAAAAGTTAAATATAAGTAATATATCGGTTTCCTAAAGTGTTCATAAGCAAAACGTACCTTCTTCAACAACTCACCGTAGAAAAATATTATTAATCTGTTTTCGGATAAATGCTCTAAGACCCAGAAACTTGCCATAAATTCTGTGCAAGACTGTTTTCAGGTAGTCTCGTTCTCGAGGGTCTTCGCTGTCAAACAGCTCCAACAGCTGTGTTTAAAGGAAAAAGAGAACTGAAGCAGTAGACATTTGACAAGTATGACACACAGACTTTTATATAAAAGAAAAATTACATATTCATGGATGTAAAAATGCAGTATCAGTTACCCAAGGTGTAGAAATACAGTATTAGAAAAATCTGTAATTGTAACCCCACTACATCACCACGAAGCTCAGTTTATTAATTTCCGCATCTGGCATAACAAAACTTAGGCAACCTCAAACAACTTTTGATTAACTGGCTCCAAAATGCTGCCTTCATTCTCCTCCTCCAAATAAATAAATTCTTAGACATTGCTGTATCTACAAAATAGGACAGTTTACCTCTTACCATTCACCATTCCCTCAGTCTGCAGAAATAAAAGATCCTCATTTGGTCTTATTTGTTCCCAAAACATTGTGTCAACGTCACATTTTTCTAATTGCTTGCAATTTATATTGTGAATTCTTAAGCCTTCCTAGGGACTGAATGGCCTTCACACTGTGGAAAGGCTCAACAATGAAGCCTATAGCAGCACTGGATATGTGGTTACACAATCTCCACCAATCAACTGAAATCAAAGCATCAGGTGGAATTAATCCTCCATGTTGAACACAATGGCAACTTCAATATCCATTTTAAACATACAAACAAACAAACCCCAGCAACAGAAAACCTACCTTTACTAAGTAACTTGTAAGTAACATTTTAAAGCAGCAGAATGATTATGTGGTACTCAGTGAAAACAGAACGCCATCCAGTGTCTTTTACTGTACAAAATATATCCCAAAACACTGACACCTAAAGTTGTATCTAAGAATTAAGGCATGAAATGAGCAGCAGGAATAAAGTATGAGCTTCCCCTTATCCCTTCTTCATCTTGACACCACAACATTGGCTATTCTGGCAGACAGTTGGAATGAGTTAGAAAGTAAACTTTATTTAAAACACAAAACCAAACAGAACACAAAACCCAACCACCACCCTCCTAGTGCGCAGATAAAAGGTAGGTTTAAGGTAGTAATCATGAGCAACCACTTGTTTGCATGAAAAAGAAATTAACTGTCAATCAGTACCTGTCTTGCAAGAGAAATTAAGAGTTTGTCAAAGAGGTCTGACAAATGTGTAAGATGCTGTCAGAAAATTATTACAGGAGTGGTAGAAAACAATACTATCTTGGATTCACAAATGGATACTGACATATGTATAAGTACATATGGCAGTGTATGTATACTACCTGATCTCTGTTAAACTGCTACACAACTTGGAGAAGGTAAAAATGAAAAGACAGAAAGATATGATTAAAAGATGTTGTCTGGGATTTTGCTTTCTAATATCCAGATTTAGGACTGACGTATGTACCCTTCCACACTGTTTTGGATTTTTCTGCAGCTTGTAATGAGATCCCACTATCTGTTCCTTGCAGTAAGAATCTGTGGTGGGAATTTCATGTGGGAACAATGAGGTATGTCAGCTGCCCTCCAGAGGTTATAAACATATTGCTTTGTTCAATTAGCTCTACAGTTAAATAAATAAACAGTCACCTCATCCTTCCCCAAATAGTAAATTTCACCCAAACGCAGCAAACAGCTGGAAACACTTATGTTTTTAATTTTCTTATTGGACTGCTTTTAGAGCAAAGTATTTATATTTCCAGTTCTCTCATACAGATCCTCTATGGAAACATTGCTGAACTATGACTTGGTCTCTCATTTAAGGAAGGACAATTATTTTGATATGCCAAATTTCTTACCAGGTTTCAACAATAAAGTCTTATTTTTTATGGATAAGCTGCAAGACTTTCATAATTTACGTGACTGTTCTGACACTAAGCATACGTAGAGAAGGGAAATAAATTTTCCAAAATAGCAACCTACATAACACAGACACTTGTGGATATATTAGAATAGTATGTCTCTTAGCAACCACTGCCAACCATTTCAGATTGTATATATGCAGGCTTTGGAAATGAACAGTTACATTGTTAAATACAGCATTTTATCAAAACGTACAGCTGAAATCCATAAACACATCCGTATTAAAAAAAAAAAAAGGCAAAAAACAAGCAAATAAGGAAAAAGCCTAAAAAAATGCCCATTAAAGTATCATTTTATTTATATAGGCATTCTTATCACCAAGAAATACTTCAATAAAGATCCTCGCATTTAAAAAAAATAATTTAGAGAGAAAGCTGATTTCAGACTGTCTACGCTTGTGTTGTCATGAAACATCAAACATGCTTAATGTCCTTAAGTCTCAAACTGGTTTCCTATGTAAATGGTCTATAGTCACAGATTCTAAGGAATTGCTCTAGACACACAACAAATACAATAAGAAGTGGAATAAGAAGTAGAAGGACAAGCCAGTACTTACAGGCTGAAGACAAACATACACACAGAGATGTATTTCCTTACATGTGTCTATACGGCTCAACATTAACTTCTTACAGAAAAAAGGTGAATTTTACATCGACACACTGTGCATAGCAATACGTAAAAATGTGTCACTTAACCATATGGCCAGAACTTAGGACTTCTTAGAATTCTTTTGAACTCTAAACTGTGATATACATTTTCAGATATGACAGTTTTAAAATGTCTTATTTCCCTCTTTCTGTAGATACCATTCTTTCACTCAGTAGATTTAATAAACACTAAGAGGATTTAAAATAAAAAAATAAAATCCCTGGTTTAGACCCATTCTACTGTTCCAAACTCTTAACATGTTTGAACACCTTGAAAGGGCATGACTGGAATGCCACCAGTCATGACCAAGTCCAGCAGCACCTAACAGAAGCATCCAGGAATTATTTTCTCTAGATTTCTAAGTGGAACACATATTCTAATGCAATCCTACTAAAGAAAATAAAATCAGTCTGGAAAAATCTGTAGACTGATTATCTCGCCATGCATATTCTTACATCTCCACCAGGTAACTGTATGATCAGACTGGTGTAGCCCCTTGTTCAAGTCAGCATTTAGATGCACAAAAAGGGAACTCCACCACAGAAGCTTGATCTGGATGAAAAACATTGTTGTATTTAGAAAATGGATAAAACATTAATATCCTGTTGCTTCTGTAGGGTGAAGAAGGTCTGTAATATTAAGAAGGAAACTGAAGTCCCTCATTTGAATCTTTCAATTTAGGGACAGAAGCTGCTCTCTTTGCTATGGTTTTAGTTATCCATAAAAATAACACACATGGACAGGAAAAGCACTACTGTTATTGCCTGACCACTACAGGGGAAAAAGAAAAGCTGTAGGCCAGAGTGGTAGAGAATGGTCTTCACAAATGCTGAGTGTCCCCTGCCAGTTTTAGTTTGGCTTTGATTCAAGTCTCAGCCTACAAGGAAACTTCTTTTTCTGACTAAGTAGGAATCTTCCTAAATTTCCCCGATTTCAAAAGCAAGCTATAGACAGCATTAAAGTTCTTTCTGACCTTGCAGTTATACAAAAATTCATGATGGGAACAGAGAACACAAGACAGGCCTGTTCGCAAAAGCTGAAGACAAAAGTCGTATCTGTGGAATTTCCTGGCTTATCCCAGAAAACACCTTCCATCAGCCACCTCTGTTCTGGTGTCTGTCAAGGCCTGGACAAAAACTCCCCTCCATAGAAGAGCAAGTACTGTAGTTTCAAGTGAAATAACAATACATACACGAAGCCTAGCTTGTACAAAAGGAGGAAGAAGGGAAGAAGGTTAAATCAGAAATACAAAAAACCCTGGCTACCAGCTGACTGAGTAATAGCACCCATCTCTTCCATTTAGCCATAACAATGGTGAGCAAACTACAAAAATAAAGGTACACATTCTTTGCCAATGTTGTTCATTATTGATGCTACTTCTTCCATGCTTTTAATAGAGCTTGAACTTCATATAGCCTCTTGATTTACTTCCTCCCCAACCACTACAGCATCACTCTTTTCAGAACTGCACTGGGAATAGGTTTCCTGACGAGCTTTTGTCCCTGTTGCTAACTCTTCAGCAGAGACAGAAGGGAGAAATACTCTCCCTTTCCAACAGAAATATTTTAACAATATTAAGACACCTTAAAACAGGCATTTAAGTAGTATTTCTAGAGAGCAGCATTTCTGGACTACCTGACAGCAAACCTTTCATTTTTCAACAATTACTAATTCAGCTCCCTCTCATAACCAGTAAGTCATATATTTTGATTAAGGTATCAAAACTGGATACAAACCATCCATTTTATATATCTATAGCAACAAGACTGACATATAAAGATACACATACATATTTCCCCTACCTCCATAGACTGAAAGCTCTCACTGTATATACTTGTTTAGCCTTTTTCTGTTGCAAATAAAATTACATTTTCAAATTCTAAACAAAATATTTTTAAAGACTTTTTTTTCAAAAGCAGAATGAAGCCTTAAATTTAGAATAAACGTTAGCTTACCTGCAATACAAATTTCTGATCTATGTATTTTTTGGCAATGCTGGGCTGAAATTCTTGGCTTTCCAAAAATCGTATGAAAAACTCATATACAAGCTGCAAAAGAATAATAAAAAAATTTCCATGGTTTAGTTTATGACTTAATTGCTTTCTATATTTTAAAGTCTTTCTCTAAATTCTTTTGCTAAAAGATAAAATGCTTATTTTTCCACAGAGCAAAAGGTTGAAAAAAATGAGAAAGGTTTTTCTCCTTTATCAAACTGCTATCTTAGAGTTACAATTAATTATACAAGCAGTTAGTTTTGCTTATTTAAGTCAGTCAAAGACACTTCATCACCAAGAACAGGCACTGCCATTTTGTAATGCTTATTATCATCTTGTAAAGCTTATGAGAGTAATTGGAAAGCACATTTAAACTGCCCTCTGAATGACTGACGTCACATCAAATACAGACATTACAATTCTGAAAGGGCTGGGGAAACAGCTGGAAATATTTAAATTAAATTAGAAACTGCTTAGAGTGGCTTTTACTACAACTTGAAACAGAGAAGAAGAATACAAACCAGAATTTATTCAAAAGTTCCTAACTGACTGTAAAGATTAGCCTCAGGCTGTAGAAAACCTGCTTACTTTCAAGCAATTCCATCTCTGCCTCAACTATTCAGCAGGACAGTAACAGACATTCAATATAGTGGAGAAAAAAAAGTATGTAAAACAGGCAAAAAGGAAAGGAAGTGAAACAGAGACTGCCGTGGCCTTTTTGTTTAACCTTTTCAAGAGGAGCAGCTATTTAAAACTTTTTCTTTTCTGACTTCAGAGTATGAATATTGATACTGAAAGGAGAAAGGAAGCTAAAAATTATGCTTTAAAATAATTTTGAACTTTTCTATGCTAACACCAATATGCTGAAATACTGTTGCTACTTTACATCAGTGTTCTCTGACTTCCAAGAGGACAGGAAATCAAAAAGGGGGAGAGAGGTTTAGAAATATGATATGGAAAAAGTGACAGCTTACATAACTGATATTAAATCATCAGGAGATCGATTCCATCAACTCCTTACAAATACTTTGGTGTGTTTCTTTCGTCCTGACAAGGGTAAATCATCCATCAGCTAAGAAATGCCATCATTTCCATGTAAATAATGACTTTTAAAATTACAGCACTACTGTCAATGAACATAAGATAGCAGATACACATGCCTGTGCTGTTTCCCGGAAGGCAGAGCTGTTCAGAGTTGCCCTGAAGCTTTTAAGAGTCCTTTTTTTTTAAATATGAGATAAAGCCTACATTTCAAGAACTTCTAAATTTGTAGCACAAAAGAGTGAAAAAACCTGCTCACAGGCAAGGACTGTGCCTGCAACTGTGCAATAAAATCCCCATTTCAAGCTGAGATCAACTGTGCACCTTTGCTCACAGAAACTTCCAGATTCTGCAAACTGTTACCTCTCAGGCAAACTTCTAAATTTACTAGCGGTGTAAGTCGTTGTCCTGACTAACACAGACAATCTGCATCTGTATTTTCTATATAGGATTTTACTGCATTAGCATCAGTGATTCTTTCTCCAAAATTAGCTTATGGTCTTTGTTCAAAATACCTTGTGTTGGTACTTGAGGTACAGGGGAAGGGATGATACACAACAGTGAGCATGCATCCTGCTACAAACACCAGAAGGCAAATCTTGACGAGGGAAGAGGAAGGCTTAGGCATGTAGATTCTCATTCATATTTCTGATCACCTACCAACACCTGTCGACTTTTGTATGAAAATTAACTACGCTCTGTAAAACAAAACTGTGAGCAGTATCATCCCCACAATGCTCTCACTGAAATTGCTGAAAGCCACTTCTGCAATGGAACAGTTTGGAAAGCAGAATAGTTTTTAAATCAGTGAAGGAAAACAAGAATACGAGTGGCACCATCAATACAATTGTGAAAGAAAGCTTCAAATTTTGCAAATTCCATAAAGTACTCTCCCATCTTTGTAGGTACTATACTACAGCCATGAACAATATTTATAAATGTGTATTATAGACTAGTTCAGATTCACAGGGTCAAAAGCAGATGAGAAAATTAGATACATTAAACAGTGATGACCATTTCTGAGATAAATTATCAAAAACCTGTAAATGTGGCCACGAAGCCTCCAAGGTCGGCTCATCTTCTTCTGGATCAAATTCATTGCTGTCACTAGGTGGGAGAGTTCTGAATATATTGCAAGATACCTGGAAAGTGAAAAGAAAGAATTATGAGATCTGTTTTTCAAATAGGTACTAGATCTCAGGACTCTCTATGTCTGAACCTACTCTCTCCTCTGTCATGTAAGCAGTGTTTCTTTTGGCTGCTATCTGATAAAGTTCTTTAGCAAAGGCACAGGTCTAAGGAACCTGACACTCTACAAACCTCCCACAAGCCTTGCCCTTCTCCAGGTGTTTTTGTTTCCTCTTTCCACTACTATGCTGCCATTACCCAGTCTGCCACCATTTCTGTCCACCATGTTCCAAATGTGCTACCAAGATGTAATTCCCAATCCTGTCAGGCACCAGTGAGAGCCACAACAGTTTAGGATTTGCAGGAAATGCCATCAACACATACAAGTGTTTTCATACAAACTTGAGTTATTTCCTGTTACGCAGGGAAAACATTGATGATATCTGATTAAGGTCTCATTTATCATCACTTGTTAAGAATTGTGAGTGCTATTTACACATTGTATGCCTGGACACCTCATGCCAAGTACAGAAATTGGTCCTAAATAAAAGCAACAAATAGTATTTGCTCAACACTTAGTCTGCATTTTATTTCACGGTTATTTCACTTTGTCTAATCTTATTTAGAGGAATTTTGATGAGATTGCTTGGCTTTGTGAGGTTCATGCTACCAGCAAAGGCTGAACCAGAGTGCTTTCCTGGGTTAATTATAGCACTGAATGAAGTGTACAGCTTCTTATGCAGCAAATCTGATAAACTGCAAACATGGTGTACAGCCTTTTCTGCACTTTGAAGGTGATGTTGTGCCTTCTTTGCACTCTGCTACTGCATTTGACCCATCTCTAAGCTGTTAATCAAACAGCTGGGAAAAGCAGCATGTTATTTCCTAATCCTGTCTATACATGACCCGTTCATTGCAGTTCAGACAAACCAAGCTATTTAAGAAACAATGCTAGTATATTCTGCAACATCCTTATTTATTTTTTCAGCTTTTATTCCTGTAAATGTTTACAAGTTAGTCTGTAAAGCATATTTTCAATATATTGGCAACTTAGTAAGAAAGAACACTGTAAAGCCAAGAGTTTAAATAAAATTCAAACACTGGAAAAAATGGATTGAAATAGAAAAAGTAAAGCTTTGCAAGAAAATATTTGCAAGAAAATCAGAACAGATTCAGGTACTGCATAAACAGTGAGATGAAACAATAGAAACTGTAGGAAAGCACATGTGGTGCATACCAGCGAGGAATATTAACTGAGCACATGGCAAAAAGAAAAGTAAGGCAAACAAGTGAGCACAGGAAAAAGATAAAGAAAACAAAACCAAAACCAAACCCAACACAAACATAAAGGGGTCACATGGGGTTTCTGCTTGGACTTTTTCCTTCTTGCCACAAGAGGGTGTATTTCACTACAGTTAGAGTAAAACACTTTCACAGAAGCCTCCACCGTGTATGTGTATGTCACGTTTTCAAGTCACGTGGCTTTCAACCTTAACATATAGAGCTCTTATTATAGTCTGTGCTGATACTGAACTCTGCTTGCCCTGTGTGCATACCTGCCAAGTGACTACTAATATTTATTAGGAGATACTCTTTTCCTCCCTTCTTCATCCTCTTACCCTGACTCATTTACTTCTCTCAAGAGCCCATCACAAAAAGACTTGCATGAGGAGAGGTCACATAACTATTCCAGGAATACACATTCCTGAGCTCCTCCTTCTACTATCCCTGATTAAAACAAAAAAAAAAAAAAAAAAAAAAAAAAACCAAAAAAAAAAAGGATACACAAAAACCAGAGGAAAGTTATCAGAATTGGCATGACAGAGTTGTTCCCGTGTTAAGAGCACACAGCAAATTAGGGTAGATGGCCCAAAGGATTATTCCCAAGTAAAAAAGGGAAAACATATCTATTTGTGCCTTGGATCTGAACATCTGGGATTCTGCAATACTTACTGAAGCATTTTTGGTTAATGCTTCACATTCAAAAATCCCGGCCTTCCCAGGATTTGGACCAAAATAGGAAACTAGCAAAACCAAAGGCATTCCACAGCTATTTTCTTTTTTCCCCCTGCTTTAAACTACTTGAAACAAGAAAGAAATTTTCATGCAAATTTAACCACACATAAATTACTGAAACTTGTATCAAGAGATCAGAGAAAATGGAAGTATTCATCAGCTGTTGTGTTTAGAAACTCGAACATATACTGAATTATGGCACAAGCAAATCCCGTGAGGAAAAGTGTCTACTTTCAGAATGAAAAGCTAAACTAAGACAAATTCCTGGAAGATTTAAATTAAGTCAAACCAAGCCTCAAGCAGTTAGTGCCAGGGCCTTAACAGCATGACAGAAGTATGAAGGGTTCAGCAACAATTAGTTAAGTGCCAGCACTGACACCTGAGTCTTGAGCTTGTAACAAAACCAGTATTTCTGGAGAGCACCTATTAAAAAGAGGCCAGTCTCAAGGCAACTCTAAAGCATTTTTTTTTCATAAGAAAATTAACATACAAGAGTAAATGAACAAAGTAGAATATGGTCCTAGAATACAGTTTGCTCTCTTTCATTTTCTTTTTTGCATTAGGAGAAAAGATAAGCTGTATGAAACCAAAATGCAGATATTCTCTGGAGAAGAACAGACAGAACAGGTTATCTTTAAGTGATTTCCCCAGGTTATCATAATTTTAAAAGATAATGTGTGTCATTACTGTTACATTAATCACCACAACACAGCATGATAGCTCATTTACATACAGTGTCAATTTTCTAGCATGCTTATCTGAATCAGTAGCCTCTGGGTGGCTGATGTTACAAGCCTCTAAGGGAGAAGTGAAGGCAACAAGTTCTTCCATGCATGAACTGCCCAGCTGTACATTAGAGACTTTGACAGCCACCACACAAAGATGGGAATACGCTACATCAAATCCAAAAGAATAATTTTTTCTCAGATGAGCATAACGTAGCTATTTAGTATTTATCCCTGGGCCCACACAGCATGCTAAAATTCCTTCATCTGGATAGCTAATCATTTCTCTTCTGACCTCTGTTGCATCATCAAGCCAAAGGACATGCCTGCCAGCCAGCATATAGAGTCCCAGATGATTTGTTTCCTGTAGCCAACACAAATGACTATTGATCATACTGAGTTCCATCTTCCACTGTTTAAGAACACCTCCAAGCCTGGATGCTCTTTTTGTAAAGCAAACCAGAACTCCAACATTGTAGAAAGTTGCATGATGACAGATCTCCTCTTGTATCCTCCATTACTGTCCCTTTCAGAAGCAAACATCAAACTGGGTGTAGAAAAGTACATCACTGCTCCCCTGGTATGCAGAATTTAAACACCCAAGTGCCAGAAAACAATTTAACAGATCAGTAATATCTACCAACTGGCATTGAATCTAAAATTTCCATGATCAAGTTGGAAACGCTAAAATGATAGATTTTTAAATTCAAGATGCCAGAAGTCTCTATGCCCCATGTCAGTGTGACAGTCAGGCACAACTCTGACCAGAAGAAAAATGAAAATGAATTCTTCACTGTGAGGGTGGTAAGGCAGTAGAACAGGCTGCCCAGAGAAGGTGTGGGTGCCCCATCTCCAAAAGTGTTCAAAGCCAGGTTGGACAGGGCTTTGAGAAACCTGGCCCAGTGGAAGGTGCGCCTGCTCATGGCAAGAGGGTTGGAACAAGATGAGATTTAAGGTCCCTTCCAACCCAAACCATTCTATAAAAACCTTTCCAGGCTATTACAAGTCAATGTCAATTCATTAAAAACAAACAAGATAGGGAAGGCTGCTCTGATACTCCCACACAGAATGAGCTGCAAATTCTGAATAGATCTGATGACTAGTACCTGGCAATGCAGAACTATGAATATACAGTTAAAGTAATGACCTTCAGGAAAGCTTTGATTTTATCACCACATTTATATTTTTAATAGCCTTTAGGAAAGAAAATAGTAAAACGCTTGAGTCTGAAGGTAGGAATAAATGTTTTGAGATGTCCATTCTCTGCCCCACACCAGAGTGCTATGAAAATGATGATGCTGTAACAGAAACACTTCACAAATTTAATTTCAGCTCAGCACTCCTACTCTGTGCTGTTCGAAACAAAGATTTTCATCAGTAATAGTTTTCCTGAATGGAACCTGAAAACAAACATGCACACAGGGAAGCTTAATATATTAGCTATAAAAAAACCAGGATAAGTGAATAGCCAGTTAGCTCACAGGAAATACGTCTTCTTCTATTATAAATATGTGGAACCATCTAAATAATCCCTGTGTACATGCACACATGCAATGTTTTAACTATTATGCATATTAACAACATACAGTAACAGTAACAAGTAATTAAGTCATAACATGAAGCCATCCTAACTGGGAGACAACAATGGCCTGTGGAACAGACACTAAACTTGTCCTTCTATTTAATGTATTTGTGTGTGATTTTTTAATATTGTTTATGGATTTACAAATCATATAATAGAATCATAGAATAGTCAGGGTTGGAAAGGACCTTAAGATCATCTAGTTCCAACCCCCCTGCCATGGGCAGGGAC
>JAOSLQ010036029.1:18029-28533 GCA_025629905.1 Lorius lory | reverse complement strand
GGTTTAGTGTGAGGTGTCCCTGCCCATGGTGGGGGGGTTGGAAGTAGATGATCTTAAAGGTCCTTTCCAACCCTAACTATTCTATGATTCTATGATTCTATGTTCAGACACGTATATTAGTATCACCTCTGTGAAAAAAAATTGAGTTAGTATACCTACTTGCAGAGCTCGGATTGAAGTATACACATAATGACCAATTTTCTAAGTAATAACTAATTATAGATGCTAATTAAAGAAGCCAAGGCATTTTTTCTTTCTTTTCCCAAGGATTTGGCAATGTGTGATACTTTCCTAGGTTGAAAATAGAGCTCCCACTAATTGTGTTTTTTCTTCTGAGCGCATCTGCAAAACAGGTGGGGAGTTGTAAAGAAAATAAGGAGTTCCTTATTCAACTTGCAACTGTAGTAATGTTCACTTTGTCTCTGGACTTAACTCCTATTTGGTACCTTCTGCCCTCCAGCAATTTTTTTTCCACCTTTCTTTTATGCTGTCCAGAGTTCAGCATCTTCCTTACTTATTTGCACGTAAGAATGCATTATTTTTCCTTTATCCTGCCTTACCTGACAGGGGAGACCATGCTCTCAGTTTTCAGTTATGCCTTACAACATAATGCCTCCCAGAGCAGACAAGGAAAATTTCAGGAAAGCTCACACTCAGAGTCTACATTTCTGGGAAGTCTGGACTTGGGAGAAGCGGGGTCTTTAGACAGCTTGACTGTGACAAATGCTGAGATTTATTTTTTTTTTAGGAACTCAGCAATCAACCAAATCTGTGATCTTTTGGAGAAGGACAGTAAAGCATGTTCTTGACATTAGGATGAATTTTTTGTCAAATTCTGAGTTGCTTCAAAGAGCAAAGAAGAACTAGCATTTTACAAAACATGAGACTTATTTTTTTTAAGGAAAAAGAAAAAAGCCTTTTCCTAACTACCTTCTCTGAAGAGATTAATATTTTGTATTGAAATTTAGAAATCTGTGTATTTATATATGTATATGCATGCTACTCAATCAGGGGTAGATTCATATCAAGGGAATCCTGGCCTAACATTTCCCAAAGTTATAAGAAACTGAAAAAATATAAAGCAAAGTTATTAGTCTTGTAGGTTTTGCTGTGGTGACCTTCAAATTCGAAATACAGAAACCCTTAAGTTTCAGAGTATGGTGGAGTTCATTTTATAGAGATTAGAAAAAAATAAGAATATATACAACATCATGAATGCTTCATACAAAACCCCACAAATATTATTTTGTGTTGGAAGGGAGGGACACTGCTTTGTGCAATGTTATACACATCTGTTGTCTGCCCTGCAACCTTCTTTAAAACAAACTTGAATTTTTCTTTTTTTTTTTTTCTGTCCAACCATCTCTTTTATGTTTTGCTTTATTCCTAGTATTAGCCTCGACTGTAATCAGAAATTTACTTCACCTAATGATGAAATGTATTCAATGTTCAAAAAATGTTTTGGGATGAAGATCATACGCAAAGATCAGGTGGCTTTTTTTTAATATACCTATTTTGTTCCTTTCTAATAAACCTTTACCACAAAATACACATTACAGCACATTTGTTTTAAATATTATTATATATTACCAGTTTAACAATCTGACATAGACACTTAAGATTAAAAGCAAATACTTAGAATCTAGTATTTTCAAAAGATTTTCTTAATTCTGCATATTACTCCAGTCTGTTTTAAATTTCTTTTGCTTTGCAGAATGTGAATAATAAGGTTTGTATTAATTGTTCTTAGTGTGACAAAGAATCCCATATTGCTGATATTTCAGGAGTTTATACGTAGTCTTAATTTTGATTCACTAAATCTCACTTGTTTTGGCTGATGTCCTAAATGGGATCATATAAAGAAACTGCTCATGAAGACCTACAAGGCACCTGTACATAACTGAAGTTATTTGACTTAAAAGAGAGTAACTTAACACTGTAGTGGTACACATATAAGTGAGAGCTCTCAAAAAACTCACCTACATAAGCACAAGTATAGCTACAGTTTTTAAATAGCTGTTATTACCATAGAAGTGGAAATTTGCAGTATAAAACATGATGTGTCATATGTATCTTGAATATTACCTTTATTAAAACATATCTTAAAATAGAAAAATTCACAGTTTATAACACAGTGGGTGTCAGAAGCTACATTAAAGAGTTTTATATTTCTTACACCTTTTAGCCATGTGGGCCCTTGTTTGCAGCTTTTGTGTGAGCTGACAGAGTAGGGGCAGAGTGGAAATAGAGATTGCTGAGGCGTTGGCAGGAGAACTGCTTCTTCTCCACAAAATGATGATGTTGCATCTGCTGGAGCAGCGAGTTTGCTGCCTCTGTGGATGAACCTGCAAGCCAGCCTTTTCCAGAAATTCTTCACCTGCTTGGCAGGGTGGAAGATGGATGCTAGCCCTGATTTTCCTGAGAGGTTTCTAACAGAAGTAGCTTTCATATAGGGCTTGATTTGTTAACAGAACCAGAATTATTGTGCATAAACCAGTTGCTGAGCATATCACTGCTTTGGTAGAGCCTAAAAGCACATTTTTATCTGCATTGGGAAGATGCTTTAAGCCTCTCTTTGATCTTTCTTTTCCTTCTACACTTTCTTGTTTTGCCATTTCTAGAGAACTGTAGCTATCATCCACCATATTTCATACTACAACAGAAGGAAAGATGAAGCAGATCCCTTTTCTTCTCTAACAATGCCTACATAATGACATTTATAAAAGATAAATCTGGAATTATACACCCTGACTCTTAATAAGGGATTAAATATATTGCCACATGCAGAACTGCATTGTACAGTGTCATTTTTATGCTAAATTGATCTTCAGAAAAGTACTCTCTATTGTTCATATACTTCACAAATATCATACCCATAGTAATGATTTCCGATATTACAGTACAGTGGACACATTGCTTTTTATCATGTGAACAAAACATCCTGTGTTCAAAGAAAGCATATATTTGTGAAATATTTCATTGGAGCACACACTGTCAAACATCTTTTTAAAAACCAAGTACTGGGAATGCAGCAGCAGTTCAAATTAAAAAAGACAAGCCCAAGCCCCCAAATCCTCAAAATAATGATTATTCACCTTAAAGCATATCAAAAACCTTACATCTCATGGAAAATGAGAAAGCCTTTTCTGGATCACTAATGCCAGAGGAAAAAGAGATTGTAGGTCTTATCTAAGTTTGTCATATTAATTGTAAATTGTAAAGCTTTGCAAAATGAGAATACTTCAGTTTGTGCAACTCATTTTATATTCGTAAAACTGTATTTGGTGTATAAACATTTAATGCTGGGACTGTACCATTTAGAGTCTCTGAAGGCAATTCCAATGTCTTCTGTGAGCTGATCTTAAGTAGGCACATAGTGAGGGGGGTGAACAACAGTGTATTCCCACTTCTGATATCTGGAGGACAGAGTATGAATCACCTCTTAACAAAATCCAAAGAAATTTTTGATTTTCAAGTTCATTGGATATTTGGGTTGCAAAAGAAACTTGGAATAAAGATATTCTAAACTTGGGAAGGGACAGTCTGGAGAGGAGGTGTAGCAGTGCTCTGTCAATGCACAGGCAGATCTCAACCCCTAAGGACATAGTCCTTCAGCAAAACCGGAGTAAAACCCCAAGGTGTAGCTTAACAGGTAGAACTCCGTGTGTTTCTCAGTGAGGTCTCTAGGCTGGAGACACTCTTAGCACCCATAGTAAAAGTATGTCCTTCTGTATATTTTTAATTATTTTCATTTGGGAATCTTAAAATGTGGGCATATTTTGTGATTTATATTTTGTGTGTAGGAAAGTTTCCTTATGATCCTTCTTGTTATTGTGGGCAAATGCTGCTATGGCAATTAGCTTGGTTATTTAAATGGGAAATGGTCCTTCAAAGTGGAAAAGGATAAATCCAGAGAACCTAAACATCATTTGTCATGAGTTGTTCTTGTTGAGTTTTAATCTTTCCAGTTTAAAAAATGTAAAATCCCTTTCAGGAGGTCTGGATTATTTCCCCATAACATGCCATTACAGATATAGAATTCAGAGGGTGCTGCAGTTTTAAAATTTTCACATATTAAAAATGTAATATTCCTTCCAGGAAGTCTGGACACTTTACTCTTAATGTGCAACTGAAGGTATAGAATTCAGAGCAGGTTGTGTTTGCAACCCCTGAAGGTCCTGAAGGACCTCCACTTTTCTGATACCGTTAAGAAAAAGCAAAACTCCTTCTGTACTATTTAGCTGTGAGGTATGGAGTGATCTTTTGTGATATCCAGTACTTGACTTGGAACACAAAAAGTAATTAGAAGCAGATAGAGATTGTTTTTGTCTACATATGTTCTTCTACCATATAAATAGTTTTGAAAAGGGATTGGAACTAGATGATCTTAAGGTCCTTTCCAACCCTAACTCTTCTGTAATTCTGTGAATCAAAAATGCCCCATGCAATCACAAAACTTCAAGTGCAAATTCAGAAGGGTCTAAGAGCCTATGATTTAAAATGTGCTCAGTATGACAAACTGCAGCATTCAACTTCAAGCTAAATGAATGTGTGTGTCTTCTGAGCTAAAACTGCTCCTCATGAATGGTTAAAGTAATCTGTCATTATTTGCTTCTGACCTGCCAGAACTACCAGCTGTAACAGTACTACACAGCTGAGCTTTGCAACATCTATGAGATGATCCATAATGTTGTAGATGAAGGTTTAGCTAGTCTGGAAGAGTCAGTCATGGCTGTTGTGTCCTCTGTCCTTAAAAAGATTTTCATCCATACTTGAACTGGCAATTTATTTATTTTTTTTTTAATTAAAAATTGGAAGACTGAGAAATTGCAATGAAACCATAGAAAGCATCTGCCTCATCATATGAATTATTTGTTTCAAGACAATAAAGCTTAATCTGTATCTGGAACATTTTTAAATGCAAAAGTATGCTCAGTCAAATCTAATTACAGCATGACCAATTATTCAATATTACTAGGTTTTATTAGCCCTCATTATACTCTGAATGAAACATCTGTAGCCTAAACAGCAAAATTTGCTTGAACAATTATATTGTTTAAAGAATGTACAACTGTGTAAAATATAATCAACTTTTTGTAAACCTTTCAGGAAAAATAGCTGCTGACAATTTGTTGGCATTTAACTCATCCACAGCCTCTTTCCTTTTATACATAACATTAGTCCTAAAAAAGTTGAAACTTAGTCAGTGACCTGTACAGGCTTTTTTTCCAAAGCATTTAAAAATCTTTAAGAGGTCAGAAAAAGAATATATCTGAATGCAGATTAATTAGCTAGTGTGCAAAAGTGAGCAGTTAAGGATTTACTAAATTAATTGGGTAAACAAAGCAGCTGTAATACCTCTTGAAGGCATGTGCATTTACAGTTTAAAAGTGTTAACATATGGAATTTCAGTAAATCTTAATATTTGCCATAATATGACAAGAACCTTGAAAAGCAACCCTTTCAAAGTTAAGGAAAATATCTGAAGAACACAAATAAAGAGTTACTTTGTGGCAATCATTTTCTGAAGGAACTTTCTGGTCTAGGCACAGTCCCCATTATATGGCTGTCTCCCTGGCTCAGCCCTGGTCACCAAAAAGCCATCCCACTGCAGACACTTACAAGGGGAACTGGTCAGGTGTAATCTTCCTCTCCAAAACATTTTTACTTCTGCTTTAGTCAGGAGAGTTCCTCCAACCAAAATAACTACTTTTGCCTTCACTTTTTTCACTCCCTTCAGGAGTTTTATGACACCTGGTGTCATCTCTTAGATATGTTAGATTTGAACTGATTTAATCTGTAACTTTCCCAGTGAAGGTGGCCTTTCCTCATTCCTCATCTACCACAATGGGACTCCTTCAAGATCAAGACTCTCCCTGAAATTTTATATTCTATTTCATTATGTTAATTTTGACTATTTTAAAGTTTTGCAGTCATGAACCAAATGTCATGGAAAGCTCTCTTCATTTCTTTTGGATAATAATTGTTAATTATGTTATACAATTTACATAAACAATGAAAAAAAACCCCATGATTAGTAACCTAGTGGTACAGTAGTTAAAACTGTTTTCATACATACATACATACATACATGTGTGACTTTAGCAGGTTATTTTTAGATTCAGATGTTACAATGACCTAAATATAAGTAATAAATTAGTTTTAAAGTAGTCTAGCAATTGGTTTTGTCTTGGACCCTTTTTCGGAGTATCTAACACTAACAAAATTTTTTACAATCAGTGATTATCTGGAAAAAGCAAGATAAAACAGTGACAGACACTAAAAGCTGGGCGAAAAGGTCAGAAATTGGAGTTTCTAAGCTCAGTTCAATTCTTACTGATGTCAGTAAAACCTTTTCACAATAATGTGGAACAACCTCCTACCGACAAAAGAAATTGAGATTAAAGATTAGATGAAAGATGTTTTTCTGAAGGGAATTGAGATCATTATAACAGAGGATTGCGGAACAGTTTAGAATGCTTTTACTTTAGTAGATGTAGAAGATTTGAAACTTCCAGCAACAAAGAAGGTTATGAAAACTTTACTAAAGATGTGTAATACTGGAAGCAGATTTTTGCAGGACAGTTTATTTAGCCAAGACTCCTACTCACATCTGTGTTTTTTACAGAGCAATAGTTAATTGAATACCAAAACCAATACAAAATTACTGCATGAATCGGGTGTGTTTTTCTATTACCTGGGCACAGAAACCAGTCTATTTTTCTATTACAATAAATGTTCAAAACCTAGACTTTTTTCATTACGACTTTTTTTTCAATAAGTTTTGAAAATATTTGGATGCAGTTTCTCAATTCCTGACTGAACTGTGACAATTTGGCTTTATCTTGGGTGATTTTCTTTACAATATTCTTGATACTATTTCATTTTTCACTCAAGTTTTCAAACCATTTCAGCAGCTGCCCCTGTGAAGTAGGTTTCAATAAAGGTAGCAGGCAAAACTTCGTAGTTCTAGGGGTTGACTCAAGTAATGAGTCACATTGCTGCATATTCTTAACATTATTTGATCTTCAGCTGAACTTTTACTTTAGAAGTTATTTATTTCCCTCTCCAAAATGTTTTTTCTAACAGCAGCAAAACAGTCATCCAAACACTGGGTATTTGAAAGAAGTATTCTCCCTGTCTCATTCTGTCTCCATTGTAAGTAAAAATAAATAAATAAAAGGAAGCACAGCTCACATGCCAATGAATACATTTGAAAACATACATAATGGCCTCCTAATGAGTGGGGAAAAACAATTGGCAGGACTTTAAATGAAAATAATAAGCAGAATTGCTTGATTATGGTATCAGTCACTCAGAATCTAATAAACATTATTATTACCACCTTATATATAAATTAAGATTGAAACAAAACTGCCCAGAATACTCTTTTTGCCCCAAACAGCAGCTCAGTCCCTAGACTCATTCTGCATTTGCTGGAGATAATTTAGATCCAGGAGAAAGCTGTTCAGAGCAGGAATGTGATTTGAGCAGTTTGTATTACCTGTCATGACTAGGGAGACAAGAATATCATGTCACAGATGAATTTTGATAGTGCGATTACGCTGGTATTCTCTCCCAGAGAATTTAAGACAGAAAAATACTATCTTGCTCCTGCAGAAGACAATAGGAGGTTTTCTGTGTCAGTACTGGGAATAGCAATGTTTAAAGCAGTGATTAATCCTGCGGAGTAACCAAGAGATGAGTTTATTCTACACTATCTACTGTTTCTTATTTCTGAAATGCGGTTTCATAGATTGGAGTATTGCAGACATCCCAGATTATAAATTTTTATAATTAATCCAAGCTTCCACCAGAAAATGTAAAATTTGTTACTTCCATTTTTCAAAAGACTGGCCTCGACACTTCAGGTTTTCTTCCTTTTCATTTTCTTGGCATACTGCAGAAAGAATTGATAGACTACCCTGATGTACTCATTGCCAGTACAAACCAATGCAGCCTTTCATATCAGTGTCCTGGAAACTGCAAAGAAATATAAATTGACAAAGGAGTCCATTCTGCACTGTAGTTACTTCTCCTGTTGAACTCGTTGAGTGAGTGATGCTGTTTTATATTTGAAGGACCCAACAGTTTATGTGTAAATTATTGTTTAGTTTTGCTTGTTAGTTACAGGAAGGAAAGGAGGAAGAACTTGGAAGCAGAAGGATGTAATCATAATGAACACACAAAACAACAGAACAAAGCTTCTTAACAGTATTTTCAATAGAAAGCAATGATTATAAAAATGCTCCCTGCTGTTGTATTCACCTTCTAAGAAACCAGGTTGTTTCAATAAACCTGAGTGGAAACAATGTAGCTTAGAGAACTACACAGAGAGGATGTATTCATAACTATTAAAGTCATTCACAAGATAACTGCCTGTGCCTGCATTTTATTTCCTCTTACTTCTTATTTCCTCTTACTTCTTATGATTTTGATGTGGTTTGGTTTTGTTTCTTTAGAAATTTGATCTGGTTTTACAGTTCTCAAGATAATTATGATGTGATATTCAATGCAACTTTTCTGGATGTTTAATGCAGTCAGTGATTCTCAAATAAAGATGAAAAATTACTGATCCTGCATATTCCATGATTTAAGATGCATACTCTTATGAAAATAAAGAAATGCAATTTTCTTTCATATTGTCAATGATATAGATCTGTGTGTGTAATCATTGCTTGTAAATTTGTCTAACACACTATCCCTTAAATGTGACTCTCCTTGTGGACTTTTGTATTGGGTTTGGGTGGGATACAGTTAATTTTCTTCCTAGTACCTAGTGTGGGCTATGTTTTAGACTTGTGCTGGGAACAGTGTTAATAATAGAGGGATGTTCTGCCTGTTGCTGAACCGCACTTACACGAAGTCAAGGCCTTTTCTCTAGTGAATATAAGAATGGAACCTCTAACAAAAGTACATCTTTCTTTCTACCATACTCTCAGTGTGAAGAGCAAATTATTTATTCCTTTAGAGTAGGCAACTATCATTCCTCTCCCAAACACTGATTTCAGGACTGATCTCTGTTCTAAGATATTTCACAACTATGTTGCTGAGAAGGGTTTTCAATTACATTTAAATCAAAACCAAAACAAAGACCAGAAGGGTGATGTGATTGCAATTGAAATCACTGACGTTTATCCCTTCACAATCCTTTTATACTAACTTTACTTTCAGTCATGAAGAGAGATATGAGCCAAGTCTTTAGCCTATTCCCAAAGGAATATTCTGCTTTTACACATCTCATGGAATAAAGCTCTTTTAACTTTACACCTGAATTTGAAAGTAAAGCACATAAGCCAATTTCCAGCCTGTAATGCCTAGAGAGGTTAGTTGGTCCAGATTGCATCATCTCAGTTCTAAGGCTGCTCACGAGAAGGCAAATTCTGGCTTTTTCTTGCAAGGGTTCTCCCCAGGGCACATTTCCAGCTACTTCTTATGGTGCAGCTTATTTTCTGCCTTTTTGTCACTTATGTATGTGCCACATTGCTTGAAATGGAGAAATGAGTTCAATATTCAATGAATGCATCTGTATCCTCCAATAAAGTGTCTGGTGTCTGCACTGATACAGAGTTTTTCCTGATCCATACCAAAGGATAATTAGCTAGTCCTAAGACTGTTCCTTCCAAGAATGACTGGATAAGGACCAATATTTTATATAGTGTATTATTGTGCTTGGTGGCTGAATGCAAAGCACAAGTTCTGCCACTCTACACATCTGAAACTTACTGGCTAAGAAGCCAAGACAGATTTTTTTTAAAAGTGTGTAGGTATTTGGCAAATAAGGTATTATTTTGACTTGCCTACCTTCTTCTTTATGTAGTGAAAGATCACAGCACAGAAAATGTAGCATTCGAAATTGTAAGAACTTTTTCCACTTTTCGCTCACAGACTTGTTTTGAAGGGAATTTAGAGGTGGCTTTTAAAGGCATTGGAGACACTACTTGTAATTGAAGACACTAAGTGTAGAAAAAGTAAAAGGCTTTCTTTCTTCGATATTCTCCTGGAAGAGATCATCAGTACTTCTACAGGAAAGTTATTTTTGTATTATGTAATTTTTTTAAGAGAGAGGTGGAACGACAGATCTCAATCATACATTCTGAAATACTTATCTGCCTACTAACTTGTAGGCAGACTTTCGTGCTTTGTTTCCTTTCGTAACATGAAGAATCCAATGCCTGTACCAGTTCTATAATTTTATAAAACATTTTCTTGGGACTGGATGGATAATTGCCTTTCTGCTTATTTTTTTTTTTTTATGAACCAAACAAAACCCTGGTGTAATCTCCCTCACATAACCAGTATTTCCACTTATTTAATTTACTTCTGTTGTTTCTCTTTCTAAACACATAAGGAGCAGACTGTGCAAACAACAAAGGTAGAACCTTTCCATTTTTAATAAACAAAATACTTTGGAGACAAACTGGAGGCACTGGAGGCACCAGGGGAAAACCGTGCCTGGATGTAAATGATTGAGTGATACAGTCTTACAAGGTATCTGTGGTCT
>JAOSLQ010036029.1:0-16367 GCA_025629905.1 Lorius lory | reverse complement strand
GCCAGGATCATCAATAATCATGGCAGAGTAGGAACAGGGAGATTACACAGCTTCCTTTTATAGTGATTATGAACAAGAAATATCTTCTTCCTGGTTCATTCTGAATTTTCTACAACTTGCCAGGAGAGTGAAGAAGGATCTAGAAAAAAAACCTACTAATCTTCATTAAGATCTTGTTTGTACAGAAATGGGAGCTGTCTTTCACCATATATGTTCAGTTGTCTGTCAAGTTTACCCAGTGCTGTCTGGGAGTGAGATGCATGAAATTTCTGTCTTCATTATCAATGAAGGAGGAGAAGCGGAAATCCTGTCATTGCCGTGTCATTCAAATACACGAGAGATAAAGGTTTAGCAGCTTTTAGATTAAAAGTGTCAAAGATAATTGGTGAAACTAAAGTATATTATTTATATATATAAAATAATATTATGTCTGTCTAGCTCCAAATCCTGTGAAAATTCTGATTTATACTAGCTCATAAGTTTGCTGCATGTGGAGGCAGGTAACAGCAATGGACAGACCCAAAACATGGAAGTTTCCATAGCCACCATGGAGACAGGGCAATGCCCACAGTGAAATGTCCTACGTGAAAAAGAACTTAATTTTGTTGGGTTGTTTTTTGCATTTTTTTATTTGGTAACATTACATTGCATATTTATAAAACTTTTTTATTGTAAAAAAATGCTAACCAAGCATTATGTTTTATTTCAAAACAATCACATTCTTACATTGAACATAATTCCATAATTTAGACTTTTACACATAATAGTTTGTTTATAAGTTCTTTAAACATTTCGGTTTTTGCCAGGGTGCCACAGCCACTGGTATTAGCTTGCATAAAGCTGATCCCGTCTTACCTGCCACCCATTTCAGACATTCACATTTCAGTATAGAGATGTCCTTCCTCCTAAGGCACCACACAATGGCGTTAAGGAGAGATTCATTTCATCTAGCCAAAGATATCAACCAAGTCAACATTTATATTTGAGTAATTTTTCTATGTTTCTAGAAGTACCCATGGTCAATAAGAGCTTCTAGACCACTATCACACCTGCTTTAGATACCAAGTGTTTTCAGTTTTGTTTTGGGGGTTTTATTTGTAAATAGCTGAAGTACAGTAAAATAAGTAGAATAAATAATAAATAAAAAGTGAAATGTAAAGTGTATGCTAAATGGGTCATGAAAATGTAGTTTAAATGAGAAGGAGAAAAATAGATAATGAATAGCTACCTATTTAGCACCTAAACCACTAGGATTAAATTTGGTTGGGTATTATTATTTCTTTACTTACAAAGTATCTGTCCATCATGTCTCCATTATTTTATATTACTCCTGCCTCCTGGAACTACTCCTAGATTAAATTAATGACCAATTTTTAATTTCTGATTGTTTTTATTCAAAACGGTTGTACTGAACTGATACTTTTCCCTATCTCAATTCTTGTAAGATGTGTCTTCTTTGTCTTGCAAATTAGAAGTCCTTCACCAATGTAATGAGTAATCCAAGTAATCATTTAAGCATGAGTAACTATAAGCACTACAGGACATTATTAGCATCAAAATGTGGCCTGTGCTTAATGTTTTGGTATAGTTTGGGACCTTAAGGAAAATACTGCAAGATGCAAAATGTCAGTAAAGCATTTAAAAGTATACTCACTTAAAAAGACATTTAAACATATCTCCTTAGTTTTACTAATTTTTAGTAGAGATGGACTTAAAAAGTTTCTCTGTGCTTTGCAAATGTAACCAGATATGACCTCTTTATTAGGAAATAAAACAAGAAAAATGTTATAAAAGATACTAGCTTTCCTAGTATTAGGAAAACTACATCCTAGTTTTAGGCTGACATAAAATCATAGAATCATAGAATAGTTAGGGCTGGAAAGGACCTTAAGATCATCTAGTTCCAACCCCCTTGCCATGGGCAAGGACACCTCACACTAAGCCATGTCACCCAAAGCTCTGTCCAACCGGGCCTTGAACACCGTCAGGGATTGAACATTCACAACTTCCTTGGGCAACCCATTCCATTGCCTCACCTCCCTCATAATAAAGTGAGACATATAGTTCAACAGCATATATTTCATACCCTAAATGATTTGAGAATTTCATACATTAAATGATTTGAAAGTATTTCTTTAAAAAAAATCTCTGTGTGAAAAAATAAAGTTAGACAAAGGTTTCTATCTTTTTGAGCAAATATTTATCTTTGTAAGAATTCAATGAATTTTATCTGTTTAAGAAAAGAACTCAGAAAAGATATTTATTTTTTTTTTTATTTTACTTATAGAAAAAGCCATCTATGTTTTGATTGTGAGACAGTTTTCATACTCATAGGATCTACCTGTTTCCTTTCCCTGTAAGATGGAAAAGAAGACAAGCTACTTTGAAAAATAAAAACAGAATATATGCCTACATTTTTCAAAGTGGTGCAGTTTTATTATCGTGCATTGAGGACTGAATGATAATTTTAGAGTTTCTAAATTTAATAGCTTTGTAGAAATAAAAATAAACTAAAAAAGGTTAAATGCCACAGACCCTTGTTTGTGGAACTCCTAAGCCATTATTTAACTTCTAATAACATTTACAATAGCTTACACAAGTTCTGTTCCTTTTATTCTCTGAAGCCTTGGTACAATATTTATTACTAATTGTTTGTTGATAAGCATGGAGAAATTAGTTTTGTGTGTGTTTGCAATCTGTTGGATGTGGGGATGGATGAAGTGTTGACAATGTATAATAACATATGGGATAACATACTTAAGAAGCAGTAATTGAAACTGGGAGAGAGGAGTGAGAATATCTGAGAGCAGCAGCTCTGCAGACAAGAAGGTCAGTGCAGAAGGAGGGTAAGTGCTCCAGGTGCCAAAGCAGATATTCCCCTGCACCCCCATGGTGCAGACCATGGTGAGGCAGGCTGTGTGCCTGCAGCCCATGGAGGACCCCACACAGGAGCAGGGAGATACCTGAAGGAGGCTGTGGCTCCATGGGAAGCCTGTACTAGAGCAGGCTCCTGGCAGGACCTGTGAAGAGACGAGCCTATGCTGGTGCACCTCACAGGGGACCCAGGCTGAAGTAGTCTGTGCCTGAAGGGCTGCACCCCATGGAAGGGACCCACACTGGAGCAGAGTGTGAAGAACTGCAGCCTGTGGGAAGGACTCACATGGAGGGACCCCATGCTGGATTAGTGGAAGAATGCGAGGAGTCCTTCCCTGAGGAGGAAGGAGCGGCAGAAACTGCATATGATGGACTGACCATAATCCCCATTTCCCATCCCCCGTGCCACTCACAGTGAAGAGGTAGAGAAATCACGAGTGAAGTTAAGCCCAAAAGAAGAGAGGGTTGGGGGGAGGTGTTTGTAACATTTGGTTTCATTTCTCATTATCCTACTCCAGTTGGATTGTAATAAATTAGACTGATTTCCCCAAGTTGAATCTGTTTTGCCCATGATGGTAATGAATGAGTGATCTCTCTTTGTCCTTACCTTGACCCATAAGACTTTTGTTGTAGTTTTTTCTTCTCTTTTGAACTGAGGAGGGGAGTGACAGAGTGGCTTTGGTGAGCACCTGGTGTCCAGCCAAGAGCAACCCGCTGCACAGTGGTTTACTATATATAGCTACAAATCAGTGCTGTAAGAAGGAGCAAGCCAAGGACATCAACCCAATTTACAAAAGACAGCTATGCTAAACTGAATTAAGTTTAGGGTCAGGAATCATAGAGTAGAATAATGCAAACCAAGCTACTAGCCTTCTGTTTCAGTTAATCTGTGATAATAATGAGATATCACTGAATGCTAAATAAAAAATACATGGATACTTGGGATTGGAAGGATAGCTCTCATGCTTTTTATAGCTTTGACAGAGACACCCAACGATTCCATGACCCATATGTTTACTACGACAGAAGACCTTCAGTAGCCCCTCAATCTCAAACTAAAGGTAAAAAGAGTTCTTTTTTAAAATTTGGTGTCACAATGAATCCTTTTCCAGTGCAATCATTGCTCATTGCTGAAAATAATTTTCCTGCACTCATTTTTGCCCTTCTTAGTTATTTCCTGAGTCTTAAAAAATCTGTTTTAAATTTAGCCTCATGAAGAACCATTTCAGAGCAATCACTGGATGTTGTTGAATATAATTTTCCTGCAGTCAGTCTAATTTGTGACCCTTCATAGCTATTCCTCAGTCCTTTCCAATAAATCCAATCCCACTACTTTTTGTTCCACTACTAGTAATCCAAAAAGTATTAGAAACATGTTAGACTTCAAGTAATTTGCATTGCAAAATACATAAATTGTAGGGAAATAAATTTCTGAGGTACGTATTTCACAGAGGTTTAAAAGCTAAGTAATAATGCAAGCATCATGAAAAAAGAAGCAATTGTTACTATATTTTGCAGTTTGTGTTAAGGTCTTTGTCTTCCTTCTTACTCCTACACTGATCTATAGTTACACAGTAGAACATTGCTAATCAGGACTTAGCTCATCCCTATATGCTGCAGATTGCAAACACACAGAGAAATGATCTCTTCACACTTTTCAGAAAATATATAGCAATGCATAAAGATTTAGTAATTTAGTGCAGGCGAAAATACACTAAAAATATTTATATTCAAATTCTATTCACCAGGGGTTTATTGTTTCTTAATAGCTAGCTATTTTTAAATTTCAATTTCTCTGCATAAATATACATCCTCCTAGGTGTACCATCCTGCAGATAGAGCTGGTAGTCATGTACACAGTTAAAAGTAGTTGTCAATTCTAACATTCCCTATGGCTTCAGGTCTCACACTTTCTCTAGTCATTGTATCTAACAACAGTCATAACAACAATCATAACAAGTTTAACGATCCCATCAGCATATTGTCTCTCACAGATGACCTATATTAGGGTTAAAATAACATTTTCAGTAATATTTCTAGTGAGTATAGAAATAGAATATTTCAAGGCCTTCCAGCAGAATTTTAATAGGATTTTATTTTGGTGAAAAGGAAGTCTAGGAATCAAAGCCACACCTTTAAGCATCTAAAAAAAATTCCCATAAAGCTTATCAAATGAAGGTCAATAATTTAAAAGAAAAAGATTGAACTGAGGCTACTGGAAACACTGCTTTTTTATTTTATAGTAGCTAGTCAAGCACCTGAGGTTGAAACTCAGGATTCATTCATTCTAAGGGATGGCCAAATAATAGAAATCAAAGTTGTATTTTCTCTTGAATTATGTGATTTTTTCCATTACTTTGTGCCCAGAGGCCAACTATCAGGGCTGTGGGCATTTTCCATACTGCCAGGCTTAGAGCCAGTCAGGGTGTTCTCCAGAAAGGTGAATAAAACCATTAGAAAGAAAAAAAAAAAGAAAAAGGAAATGTTAAATATAAGGTGTACGCTAAATGGGCCATGAGAACGTAGGTCAAATAAGGAGGAGAAAAATAGATACTGAATAGCTACTTACTTAGCAAATGATGCAAGCAGCCATCCAAATCAAAATTTTATAGCCTAGCAAAGACTGCATTATCCCATGTGTGTGCAAAAGAAGAGTCAGCTAATGATAGGAATTAATAAAATAATATTTTTCTAGTATTTGTATGCCTACCATTTCCATCTAAAATGTGTTCTTTTCAAATAGGGTCCTGCATGTAATATGCATGTGAGGAAAATGAATAAAAATAGAGGTCTTCCCTCCTAAAAAGTGTCCCTTGACTGTAAAATTTTGACCTCCCCTAGTGTGTATATTAGGTTTATTCCAGTTGTTAACTGGTGACAGTCCTTGGCATGAAGCCCTGGCTTCTGCAGGCTATTGACTAAGGAGAGGCAAGCGGTGCAGTGCTGGGAGCAGAGGTGGGTACCCACTGCCATGGGCACTGATCCTGTCCCGCTGTGAGGATTCAGTGCAGGATCTGGGGACACCCTCTGCTTGAGGGGCTGCCAGATCTTGGGGGAGAGACCTGAATCCTTCCCAGCCATTGGCTGCAGTGGTGTGGCTGCAGTACAGGGCTGTTTTAATTTCCCCTTACCCCACTGATTATCTTCCGCCTCCCCTAACTGTGCTGAATGACCCAAATGGGAGCTTCGGCATCCTAATGCTCCCGATAGCGCTTAAGAACGAGAGACCTAAATTCAGGACAAATTGAATTTCGTCCCATTTGCCAGCTGCTACAGGCATTTTCCAAAGGCTCAAGCTAAGCAGAGCTCCTCAAAAAATGACTTCAATTGGAAAAAATGGGGGCCAAGTTGTTTTCTTTTGTTTTCTAGTTGCTCTTTTGTGCTATGGCCTGTACTTAATCCTCTGTGACATGTGGCCCAGTTTATTCACTGCTAATGAGAGGGATACATGGCTGTGGATGTGACTATGCTACCTGAATTTCCAGACTGGAGACTTAAAAGTAAACTGTGCTTCATTTCACTGTTGCTCCTCACTCCCCTGCAGCACTTAATTTCTATGTTTGCACTTACTGAGAAGCTCAGTTCTGAAAGTCTTCTCTCTTCAGTGCAGCACTGCCAGAGTGTAAGATGGTGGCTGCATTGTCAATGTTTATGTATATGCACGTATGCACACAAACACATTTTTATTATACTCAGCATCATATTCAGTATAAATGGCTGGAGGTTAAAGGATAGGAGGTCTGTGACTGTTATTCCCATACCTATTATAGAAATCAGCTGAAATAAATTCTTTCTGTGCACTGTTTTTGAGATAAAACTGATATAACAGTCCTCTAACCCTGCTTGTTACTATGCATCCTCAGGAATTATTACTAGCACTGCTTACTTTTAAGAATCTGAACATAAATATTCATCAAAATCAAATAAAATATGGGGTTTTTAGATTATGGGGGTTTTAGCACTGAAAGCACTGGGAGCTGTTAGTTTTGACATGTTTACTTTGCTCTGAAGGTAAATGTAAAATATAATATGTTTACCTATTTTACATGTAAGCATTTATTTTTTAATGTAGAGAGAATGGGTTACAATTGTAAAACATAAGTCACAGCAGGAATGTGGATTAAATTATTCTTATATTAAATGTCACAGTAGTAAAGCCAACAAAACATAATGCTTTTTTGTCAGGTTTTGTTCAACAATGCTAAAGAAGGTTGCACAATAAAATTTGTTGTTGTAATTATTATAGGGGCCAAGTTGCAATGTAGCATCTCCCATGGCCTCAGCTTGGGACTTAGAATTCCCTCTGCACCACGTTAGCTACATTAAATCATACATTGGCAATGGCATGCAGGCCTTTGTGTTTCTAATACAGCAATGCCTCTGACCAAGATAAGAAAGGCTAGTTACACTTGGGAACTGTTTAGATAGAAAAAGAAGGAATAATTCTTGTTCCAAAGATCTTCCAACCTTCTCTCTCAGTTCAGAAGGGAGTTAATTTATGCAGCTTTCATTAAAGCAAGTATTAGCCATCTGAAATAAAGCACTAAAAAGGATAATTAGTACTAATGAAAGTCAGGACTAGCGCAATGAAAGAAAATAAGAATCACCCAGGATTGCAGGTTTCTTTAAGACAAAGGGGTGTTTATAAACATTCCAAGAATGGTAGGTAGGAATCATCCCTTGGGGTCCTGATAGTGGCTGCTCTGAGTGACTTGAATGTTTCTGAAATGCATTTAATTTGCTTTGCTTTTAAAGATGCAACAGTAAAATTGTAAAATTAGCCCTTTGTTCTGTCCTATACTACATAACGCATCTTTATTTTAGATCACTGAAGTCTTTTAAGCATTGACTGTTCGAATAACTGCAGATTTTTCTCAGACTGGTGTCTTCTCATTTTCCCATTCACAGCCACTTATGCCAACTTGTGGTGAGCCTTTCATGACAACAGGAATGCATAACCTGGATTTTTATACTGGAAAAGATGTTTTATCTTGTACATCAGAAAAAAACCAGAGGGATATTTGGTAATCCTCCTTTTTAAATTTGGTCTCTTATCAAGGATTCAGTGGCCAACACAGAATGAAGCCATGACACACACTCAGTCACTCATTAATTTATTCTTTACGGCCAAGTATAGGGTCGCTGACATTCTTTCTGTTCCTAAGGTGTTTTAGTACAGATAAGGTTGGGCAATATATAACAACTTGAATAAGAGCTGAGAAGAATTTAAATGTGCCCAGGACAACCAGAAACTGCAGCATCCCCTAGACGTGTCTCTAAGTGATGATATCATGGCTCTCCTCTGCACCTGTTGGCACCATGCATGCTGGCAACTCAAACCTCCACTATTTGCTCACCAGAAACCTCTTACATAAATGTACTATAAATCTGATCGGTTTAGGTTTTGGTTTTGCAGGTTTGCAGGTTTGTTTTGAGGTTGGGGGCTGAGTTTTTTGCTTTGTTTTATTTTCAAACTTTTTCTGTTTTTTTGGAGATCCTACTGATAGACAAACCATATCAGCAAGTTACTTATTTTGTTTGTTTCATTAATCAGTCTTCAGAAAAAAAGACTGAAATTAGAAAGGATGAAGATTGTGCCCACACTTTTGAGAAGGCATACACACAAAGATTATCTCCTGGAGAGAGGTGTTTTAAAGGAAAGAAGATCCCAAAGAAGGTGCATGACTTATTGACACAGTGGAGACAATGAGTTAAAAAAAAAGAACAGCTTCTGTATAGGAACAGTCTGCTCAGGCGACAGTGGACTCATCTTTGTGCTGAAAGAAGATATAGAGTAAAACTGTGACTTGAAGTAGCCCTACAGACAGTTTACCAGGCAGCTCATTAAAATAAGGTATGTCTGAGTGCTATTGCAAATGCCTCTTGCATAGTTATTAAGGAGAGAGTTTTATCATGTTCCTGCAGTAAGGCCTCTACTAAAGCAAAAGGGAAAAAAGATTGCATTCTTTCTGTGCTCCATACGAGGCACCCCTGGCATCTTTATTTCCTTTCAATACATTGAAAATTTCAGTTATAACATTATTAATTGAATGCGTTCCCCAGCTGATTTTGCTCTCCAAGTAAGCAGGGTGGCTTGGCAACTGTGTGTAAGCAATGTCTTTGCAGCCTTGAGATTTTGTAGCCTTCCTCTGAAACTTTTTTATGGCCATTTTCTGCTCTACTACAGATGTAATCTTTAATATCAGCATAGTTAGAAGGAGGAAGATGGCACCCGCATCCCAGCCCCTGCTTTCGTACTCCCTCCCACTGTCACAGTAGGTAATGGTACTTAAATCATAACAGAGAGTCCACCCCTTACCTGCATCTCTAGGAAACAATGAAAAAGACCTTCCAGTGCTCTTAAATTCTGCTTTAGAAAGGGATGTAGCTCACCCCAGACTGGAACTGAAAAGAGGTGATATAACATAAATTTGTGATATGTTTTTATGATATACTGTGCATATCTTAAGTCCTCAGTCTTCGCCGTCATCTCTAAGACAAATTCCACCTTTTCTGCTAAGCTCACTCAGCTTTTCTTCAGTTGATCAATTTGCACATTAGTTGACATGAAGAAATGAACATTTTTACTGCTTGGTTTGAATTTAACTAATGAAATGAGCAGTGAAGAGAAATTACCTATATGCTCTCTGAAAGCCAGTACGCATACAGTACAACTGCCTGTTTAAACTAAATTTCTACTTGTGTGGTCTTTTTAAACCAAAAATCATATAAAAGTGTTCATTTTTTAGATTATAGTCTAGTCATCCGCCAGTTATATTTGCTATTTGGATTACTTTAATTTTAAATAGCTGGGGCCTGTTCTATACTAGTCTGTATGAATAAGTAGCAATTGTATTATTACTATTTTTTAGAGAAAATGCATATCATATTTTAAAGATGTGGTCTCTCTTTGTGCAAATTACAGTTGTAAATACTGTATTTTTCAAATAAGTGAAAAGAATACACATTGAACATAAATTCTGTTATGATCTGAGACATAAGATGGATTTATTTCTATTCATAAGTTAGGAATCCTACTTCATGATGCATAAAGATTTTTTCCAAACATTTCCAGCTTCTATTTCCACAACTTCTCAGTTTGTGCACTAACATGCACTAGTAGATTAGCTACAGTGATATTCAGCAAAGGAATCTAAATGAAAAAATAATGAAGAACATTATTTCAGGAGCAAACCAAATATAATACCTATACATAAGAGTTATGCTGTTTATTGAATCTCTGCAGGCATCATAAGGCGTTTCTCTGTCTGTTAGAAAGCTGGTGTGAAATAAGGCTGCAACCAGATGCTTCCCTGATCATTTCAGAAGACTGAATTGTACAAGAAAACTACCACTATGACTTCAAAAGTAATTACTGAAGATAATATAGCTTGCATCCTTACATGTAAACCCACTGATTTACCAGAAAATTATAACAAAGTGAGATTAGTTCTTTTGCTAGAGAAAAAAACAAGCTTGGTGGGGAGAGCACCAAACACTGTAGAGGAGTTAAGACTGATTTTTTACTCAGTATGTGAACCATGAAAAGTGAAAAATGTCATTTATATAAGATCAATTTATATAAGCACAGTGAATTAGCAATTCTTACATAAATGTCCACAAATTGGATAGTTTTCTTAGATCTTTGTTTCCCCCTACAATTTATTCTGCAATTAAATCTTTAGGATTAAACTTGTTTTGAGCACGAGGATTAAAAAAACATTAACCAAATGAACACCTCAAGTATCCCCCCAGCCATGACTTTCCTAAAACTCTACAGTGTTTACCATCAGTAATACTTTTAATGAAGATTTTACAATCCTCATGTCCTTGCATCCACCAATATAGTAGGTCCTACACATTATAAAGGAGAAAGGCAGTGCAAAAACTACAAACCGCAACAAAAACAAACCACAGGGGATTAGAATCTAAGAATCTGAATTATTATTTTGCTTTGCCATTGCATTCAAAGTAACCAAAATGACTATTCTTAAATGGAATAATAAATACATTAATGAGAATAGTACAATGTTAAATAAACTCTATGCATACATTTTTGTCAACAGATTCAAAGCTAAACGTCAAGTGATTGTTTCTTTGTAAGCCAAACATTTTATGTATCAAGTAACAACATAAAAGTATAGCTTAAACACTAGAAGCTTCAATATTTATGTAAAAGCCAATTTTAAAAGTAAAATATTTGAATAGGTTTGAAAGCAGCACTCATTTATGAACTTGGCTTCAACATTTCTTTCCTGATTATGCAAACATATTGTGTATTTGTGTATTGTGTATGTGTATATTGTCCATTTTCAGAGGATTTAATTTATTGTCTGCGGTTTGTAATATTGTTTCTTCCAATAATATGAACCGATTTAGCATAAAATTATGGTTTATCTTTCATTGTAAAATTATTTAAAGAAAGACTCTTGAAATAATTTTAAATCTATTTAAAATATTTATGATGTGGACACAACTCTTTTCAGGCTTTCTATATAATCACACCCTTATTTGAGTTTGCTGCAAGCTCCCTAATACTGCATCTGGCTCATATATTGAGAAGAAAACAGTTTTGAAACCGTTTGCTTCTCTAGGATGATGAAGTAATTAAAACCAACACAACATACCTGCTACATTATAAAAGGGATTAAAGCCTTGTTTACATTTCTGAGAGTACACAGCTTATCTGTTTTTTGAAATTTCAGTTTTCTGCCCTATAGCAGGAGGTGTTTCAAAAGAAGCATCACTTCAGGGGAAAAAAAAATTGTGCATTTTTATTATTCAGCATGAAAATAAGAAAATGGATAATACCAATCTCATTCAAATATAAAGAGCAATTCATAAATATGGAGTCAAATACCTCTTGAGGAATTTGTGTAAGCATAAAACATTAGAAATTCTAAGCTTCCTTAGCAAGATGAGAAATTTCCTAGCCTGTGTTGCTATTGTCAGATAAGATGTGCATCCAAGACTTCAAAACTACCACCGAATTTTCACTGAAACCCAAAACACTATTGCTTCCGCAGTCTGCCACATTATAACATTATATGGGTTAATGTAGCACAAGGGTGACAGCAATTGTTGCCAGTTTCAGCAGCAAAGATACTCAAAGTTCGCAGGGTAGTGACCAGACCACTAATTGCAGGGATACTGGAATTTCCTAACAAGATTTCTTCTGGAAAAGCGATGTTTTAGTGGATCACAGGATTAATAATTAGAAGTGGTAAGTGGAAATGTAATTTCAGTGTTCAGAAGAAACTGAAATTAGAGAAAGGTAAAATTAAAATAGCATCTACCTTGCTACATAAATGCATTCCAAATAGTTTTAACATTAGTTTAAATTATACTTTTGGGAAACTACAGTTTAGAAAGCTGCAAAAACTGTTGTTACACTTTGCCAGATATAAAGGAATTAGTCTTAACAAAAATACAAACCCAATGAAACAGAATCATAGAATGTTTTGGGTTTGAAAGGACTGTAAGATCACTTAGTTCCAATCCCCCTGCCATGGGCAGGGATGCCTCACCCCAGACCATGTTGTCCAAGGCTTGCAGGCTGGATGCTCCTGCTCAGCAGGAATGCCCTTGCATGCTGCAGCAATCTGCAAAGTACAGTGTATGACAAAATTTGGACAGAGGACTCCATTCCCTAAAAAGTAGCACAGAAACTAAGGCTTCCAAGGGTGACATGGCAGCACATGCAAACATTAATGTCTATCCAATTAAATTTAAATAAGTATATATCAAAACAATAAATATTTCATTCCTCTCAGAAAAGTAGAGTGAAAATATAAAAAAATGTCTCTCCAAAATAAAAAGATGTAAGACAGTATCAAGAAAAGAATTCTTTTGGTCAATGGACAAAATAGATCATAATAGATGTTAGCTATTGGTCTTGGACCAAAATAAATTGTTAATTAGGGTTCTGTTTCTCCTCTTATATTTTTATTTCCTCACATTTTGCGTCAGTATTCTCCATGAAAGTGACCTCTGTTTAGCTTAAGCAAGGTGTTACATAGTATTAAACATCTGGTATGCCCTTTGGCACAGCCCCTAGCAAAATGTGGTATGGAACTGTTGTCTCAGAAGTAGTTTCACACTCATAAAATTCAATTCTATTTTCTTTGTTATTGCTTTAGGCTCGTGACTTCTAATTCCATTAATTATGATGCATTCTTCAGGTCATCTCTGCCATCCCCCACTCTGGAGACAGAGAAGATTGACATCATCCATTCCTCACCCTCCCTTTCCTACATGTTTTGTTAAAAATGAATAGCTAATCAACATGTACCAACCATGACATGGCAAGATGCTTGCAGAAGGCCATAAGAGATCTCTTGCTTTTTTTTTTTTCTGCTTGTTCAGACTTGTCTGAGCTGCAATATAGTCCTAAATATTCTGGAATAATTTTAAAGTCCCATGTATTATTCCTGATTCTCAGCTGTTTTAAGCAGACCTTGAAACTCTTGGGGGATTTGCACAATGGTCAGATGTGTTCCATCCAGAATGTGTGGTTTTCAGATAATGAATAGTCATACCTGGGCTTCCTTCCACTTTAGAGAAACAACAGAGAATTAAACTGGCAAGGTTTCCAGTTTCTGATGCACCAGAGTGCTTGATAGTTTTCCATGTATTGGCAGTACCCATTAAAAAACAAACAAACAAAAGCGTAAGGATTGAGGTGCTGATCTTTCGGTCACTTGCAGTGAAGCCATAGCTTGCATATGCTGGATGGCTGCCTTTCCACATCCAAGTAGCTAGCATTTCCTAGCTGTTTTAAAGTCTGAAAAGTTATTTCAGGGTTGTTGATTAGAACTCATAAAAGCTGTTTCTGGGGAAAAAACAAACAAACAAACACAAAAAAACCAACCCACCTCCTCCCCCCAAAAACAAACAAACAATCAAGCAAAAACAAGAAGAAAAAAACAACCCAACTAATAACAGAAAAAAAACACCCCTAAAACAAAACAAAAAAACAACAAGGAAAATACTTATTTTCAAGGTTGGAATTTATTTTGAACCTGTCAGCTTTGACAGCCTGTGGTTAAAACAGAGTGCAAAAGGAGAAAATGAAATCCCAACCCTTAAAATGATGCTTGAGACAGAGCAGAAACAAACAAGTCTGCATAGAGGCTGATAAGCTTCTTAAATCCTGCAGGGTTTCTTGTACATTGCTATCTTTTTAAAAGGTTCATTTAAGCAAGTAATTTAGGGTTGTGAGCTTTTATTTTTTACTTCTCTAGCTATACAGTCTGATGAGTTTAAACAGTACCGCAGTGCTTCATGTCTTTAGCCACACCGGCTTAATACCCTCAACTCATAGATACACACAATTTATCCAATATTGTCTGTGCTAAAAAAGAGTGTTCAGAAAGAGTGAGAGGAATTCTGCTCCTGCTAACCTCTCTTCATCTTCTCATTGACCCTTATGCTAGTTTTTTCTTTCTCCTCACTTCAGGTCATGTAGGTTGGGAAATGTTTTGTTAATTTGCTCTGTATAGTAATTGGCACATAGGGGCTTTGCTGCTAAATCTGGAATTGTCTGTTTAAGACTGTACTTACACAGTCCTTGCTAAGAGTCACACAACACTGATGGCAGTATCACAAGGCAGGCTGGAGGCTAAGCATGCTACCCCTATGTCTGGCCCTTGGGACTGTATGTAGACAAGGAAGGAAAGGGAATTGTTTGGTTCAAACTGCCTACAGTGTCCTCCAAGGCATATTTGTCTGCCACATGACCACACCTGGAATATGTGCAGCCTCTAGCCACCATATCTGTCTTATCACTAATGATGTCAGGCAGATGAGAGATGTCAGTTTTCCCTGCAGGAGCCCCATGCCCTGAGGACAGCTGCAGGAAGAGCAACCAACATCTAAGTGACCTGAATGCAGGCTGAATTCAGGAGGTTTTTCATGACTGTGGAAGTGCCTCAGCTTTGCTCTCAGTATTTGCCAAGAATAGTTGCACCTGAGGGTACATTGCCATGTGCAGTGTCAACATTATTATTGGTCACAAATCAGATTCCCTTCTTAGGTGCTGGACAATCACCACTGCCTGCGCCAATTCAAAACAAGTTGTAGAACTGGCTCAACCCTGCACTTATGTGTTCCCACATGGGTGAATGATGTCACTTATTATCAGCAAGGAAATAAGTGAAGGTAGTTGAGTGCACCCAATATTGGGTGTCTAGGGCATAAGATACCAGCAAAATACTGGGTTTATTACATTATGTACATTGAGGTAGGAGGACAGAGTCCTCCTGGACTGTAAGCATGGGGGTTTCCTACTTCTCTGTACTTAGATGGCTCCTCCTGACATCACAATCCCCACTTCCCTCCTTCCCGAAGACCTCTTACTATGCAGTCAGTAGTCATGATAAAGGTAAATGGTATTACATGGCACAGAGGTTCTGAGTGTAACCATCGAATATCTCTAGAAAAGGTTCCCTCTTTAATCACAGCAAAAGGTCTAAGTGAGGCAGACAAGTCTATTTGAGCAATTTCTTATGAGCTGTGAGAAAATTCCAAATTCTTGCACTTATAACAAAGCACATTACTTGGTGTCTAAGCCAGTGGTCACCTAGACAAAGCACAGTGGTACCTAGAAGTTAGCACCTGCAAGCACTTATTTGTATCTTCTGAAAGTCACATCATGCAAAATTGAATTTGAATCAGTCCAAGATTCAAAGATCAATACCAATTTATTATAATATGTGATGGTTTATTAGCAACTAAATGATCTTCCTTATACTTTGTATGCTCTGAATTGGGCTTTACTTATCTGAGAATAGGACTCATTAACTGCCTTATTGTGTGAGCAGAATGTAATTTTATGAGACTTTTCCAAATGTCTTACTATCTGTTTTTCTCTGTACCTGGTTGATACAGAAGTACAATACACGTTAATGAAACACTGCCTTGGTATGTTTCATGGTGGACTAATATTTAAAAGTGCATCAATAACTTTATCATATATGAAGGAGTAACACTTTGTCCCTCAAATATTTCAAAATTTTCTTATATCTCATCTCATGGAAGATCTATCACCTGTCAAAGAAGAAGAATCATTTGTGATTTAGTAGTGAGGCAGCATTAAATTTATACGCAGAATAAATCCATGGGGTATTGCTGTCCCGGGCTCTATACAATCTTAATCCAAACATGCAGCAAAATTACTTTTACAACAAAAAGGTGCAAGTATTTTCCATGCCAGCTGGCAAAAGTATCAACCTGTCCTGGGTTCAGCAGTAGCAGTTATTTTTTTCTCCTTCTTGGTAGCTGGTGCAGTGCTGTGTTTTGACTTCCGGGCTGGGAACGGTGCTGATAGCACCTATGTTTGTATTTACTGCTCAAATGTTTGGTTTGTCCAAGGACTTTCTGAGCCTCATGCTCTGCCAGGGAGGAGGGGAGGCCAGAAGGAAGGAGAGACAGGACACCTGACCCAGGCTAGCCAAAGAGGTATTCCATACCATAGCACATCATACCCAGGATGT
>JAOSLQ010036028.1:24510-39709 GCA_025629905.1 Lorius lory | reverse complement strand
CCAGGTTGGACACAGGGGCTTGGAGCAAGCTGCTCCAGTGGAAGGTGTCCCTGCCCATGGCAGAGGTTGGAGCTGGATGAGCTTTAAGTCCCTTCCAACCCAAACATTTCTATGATTCTATGATATGGAATTGCTTGAACCCCTAACGGTGGAGTGGGTGCAGATACTGCTGAGCAATGCCTTTTGGCTTCGTTTGTGCGAAGAATCAGCCTACAGGCAACTACATTTTAAAGGCTTTAACTTCTCGGCATTTTAAGATGGTTGTAAAAAACCAGATTAATCTATTTTCACATTTTTCCCAAAACACACCATCTACATTGCAGAGACTCTGAACAAATAAACTCTGTTTCATGATGAGGGCCAGAAGGAGCCAGGAGATGTTGCTCAACAGAATACCACAGAATTTGCCTTCAGTCTTCAGGCAGGAACCGCAATCCCTACCAGCCTGCCATATGACAGCAGTGCCTTTTCCAGCTCTCACTTACACGGTATTAGGGAGCAGGGGGCTTGGCACTGAGGAGCAGTCACGCTCCCTAGGACTATGTTTTCAGACCCGCTGCACTGGGCCCTTACCAGGCAAGGGCTCAAAAAGGCAGCTGATTAACTGGAGTGCCTGTATCTTTAGTTAAAGGGGCTATTAAAATAATTGTTTTCCTTCTGAGAGGACATCTTCAGTAACACTTGTAACAGATGCCAGCGGCAGAAGACAGGCAACGTATTTATGAAGACAAGTAATAACAAGTAGGAGTTAGCAATTTCATGAGCAGTGGGGCTTAAGTTTGATTTCTGGTGGCTCTTTCCTCCTTTGACTTGCTGATGTATAGTAATAACGCTGAGTATCCATTAGTCTCTCAGTGGGGTCACTAACTTGGATGTCTCTGCTCTACGTGGCCATCCGTTTTTGTGGCACTCATAGGAGCTCTGTACTTTTGAGACATTTAACCTCTATCAAATGTGCTTGAAATTAGCCCACACGTTAATACAATCCCTGCAGAGGGGATGACGAGCGGAACAGCAGAGCACACAATCACGAGTTTTGTCTGAGGAAGCCAGTGTCTATGCTGTGAGCTCTCGCTCCTGTAAGGCATTTTACATGGTTGCCAAACTTGTTGCAAGCACATTAAGTGATGTCACTGGTGCTGAGTTGCCAAGTCACAAGTGTCACATCCTACAGAGAAATACAGTCAGAAGGGTGAGCAGAAGTGACTCATCCTTATACCTGGATCAGGGCTCCATTTGGGTTGCTGTTAGGTCTGAAACCCAGAGCTCTCCCTCCCACAGGAGATCCCAACCACTGGTGCACCATTCTGTCTTGTCAGCACGTGGTGGGATGGCTCATCCTGGAGAGAAATGAGAGGAACCCTTGCTAGAGAAGATGCTCTCCAGTAGAGCTTGGGATGTGGTTTCCAGTTTCCTTATGTCTTCAGATATCCCTTGAGGCACAGGGATGGAAAGGAAGAAATCTAGTCCTTCCTTCACTCCAGGCAGAGTCACAGTGGTGACTTCTCCTAAACTTCCCAGATGAGAAGCATGGGATACAGTGGACCTGTGTCACAACTAATGATTTCTTTGAGGCCTCGTCTAGCAAGCCTTTAGTAAAAACACCTACAAATCCCTCCCTTGTGAATTCGGAGGGGGGAGTGTCAGAATCTGTGGCTTGTGAGCTAGGTGTCTAAGCTCTCACCCTGGGCAAGTTTCTGTGGTTTCATCCAGAAATAAGCATCAAGTTGATTTTAGGCATCAAACGATTTTAAGCACCTCAAGAACCAAGGAAGAGGAGAGGGAAGATCAGCCAGCATGCCAGAAAGGGACATGCAGTGCATCGTCCAGCACTTCACACAGTGCCTTGGTTATCAACAGGACAGCCAGCCTCCCAAACATTGCCTCTCATGTAGACCTCTTACCCTTCAAGTGTCTTTAAGTGATGCCTCCGGGTGGCAGATAGGGATTTAAGATGCCAGCTTGCAAATTTGTAGTGAGCTATGGGCATCACAGGGAGGGTGTTTAATTCCTAAATGTGTGCATTTCAAAAGCAGCATTACTTGTTGATTTTAGTGCCAGAAATTATGATGAATATTAAGGCCAACCTCATCATCATCAGTTAGTTTATGCATAGAGCTTTTTAACTCAGGGTGGCTCTGCAGTTACTGTAGCAGCCAATGCAATTTTGTCCAGACTTATTATTATTTAGAACTTCTGCTATGTGGGGGTTTTGCATTTGGGTATTTTTTGGTATAACCTAAGAGCTCAGTCTCTACTTCTCATTCACATAAACAGTCTTGCTTCAGAACCTGAGATCATTCAGGGAGACAAAACCTGGGCTCTAAGTTCTCCTCATTTCCCCAGATGTGAGGAGAGGTCAGTCAGGTCTCTGTGTTGTTTATTTGTGCTAAGAGTCATTTGTTTCCTATCTTTGCATCTTCATGTGTAAACTCCTATTTGTTAGGAAGGAAACCAACTGCAGAGTCAAGCTTTCCCTGAGCCGCAGACTCTCAGAGGAGATCTGCAGAGAACAGAGCCACAGTATAAAGCCAGAGCTGTGCTGACCATCAGGTCACTGGTTCATGAAACAGTAAAGGCTTTGTTTCAGATCTCACACCAAACACAGCATCTTGTGTAAATGAGCATCTCTGCACCGATCTCTTGACAAAGTCTGTCTCTCGCACTGCAAGCCCTGCACCAACAATTAGCATGGTTCCATTACCTCAGCCATTCCCGGCAGACTTTGAGGAACCTCCCTGAGGAACCTCCCTGGCAAGCGACACCTGGCTGCCTGGTTGTTACAGCATCTTCTGGGAAGCTTTGGTTCAAGTCCCATAAAGACAGGATGCCCAGAATGATTCCAGAGGGTGCTTTTCCCATTTACATGAGCGGACAGACCTACACTGTCGATGGAATTGATTCATGGGGTTCTCCACCTGAAAGCCAGGTGTTTTCAAATGAAAACACAAAGGAGGCAGGAAAGCAGGACAGAATAGAGGCCTTTCTCTAGAACCAGGTCCTGTAGAATGGCTGCTGGGAGGAGGCAGGTGAGCTCAGGCCAGCAGTGTCTGGGGCAATGGGCTGCAGAACATCTGAGCAATACTGGACCAGTGGAGGACAAGCAAGTCCCTAAGCACCCAGGGGTGAGCAGCATTGAGCTGTTTAAACCCCAAAATGAAGGACCCATTAAGCTTTGCTTTGGTCCCTAGAAAAACCCTGGCTTAAGTAAGGATTTTAAATTTAGGAAGATAACTAGGTGTTCAACAAACCCACCCGCATGGCTTCACCAAACTCATTTTGCTCTTTGATGGGGAATTGACTTGAGGGATAGGACAGAAAGAGCCCAGTAATGACACAGAGGGTGGAAGAGAGCATACTTACAAAGTTGTGGGTGGCACTGAGCTTGCAAGGACTTGGGCAGGTGGGATCAAAAACCAGAGGAGTCTTCACAGATCAAAAGGATGTTCCAAAACTGACAAGATGAGTTTTTGTAGAGACCTAGGGAGCAGAAATCCACGGCATCCATACCAACTGAGGACTAACTGAGCCACAGATGGAGCAGGAAATGCTCCATGACATAAAGCGGAATCAGCAGGATGGCCCATTAGGTAGAGACCAAAGGCTGTTTCTAGCTGATCTCATGAATGCTACCATGATTAGGAAGATTACTATGCAGTGATGCAGTTGCAGTCAAGAACATGATGCTTAGAGCCACCATACCAAAGCACTGATGAATTACTGCCAGATGTTGTATGAGTTGTACAAACCAAACAGTTCCTCCAAACCAAAACTCACAGCCCTGGAGCTCTTACTGTTTTAAGCCTAGATCCTAGTCCTATATGCCGAGCAATACATATGCTGATAAACAGCCTTATTAGAGTCACAGGTACTGTTGGAAAGGAATAAGGCTTGCATAGCCTGGGGTGAGGAATTTGCTGCCTAACTAAGGGTTTAAATTACATGAGATGTCAGTGTTCTTTTTGCTGTATGTATGGCTGAGGTCACATCCACAGCTCCAAACCTTGTTCTAGCCAAGTATCATCTGCGTTGGAGATGCTTTTCCAAAGCTCAAGAATTGCTGTCACCGTCCTACACGAGCTTTTGTGTTCTGTCAGCAGCACAAGGTGCTCATGCTCTGCAGGACGTTCATTCCTTATCCACCTGATGTATTTGTTAGCATGACTCAACATGAAAACAACACAGCCATTGGCTGGCTGCAATTTCAATGCCAGCATTGCTCTGAATACTGCGGGACTCCTCTTTTTCCTGTGATGGATTTTCTGACTTTGCTGTTGTTTCAGGAACGGCTCCCAGCACCTCCTGCATCAAAACCAACCTCACTACCCCTCCCGAAATCAGGTTTTAATCCTTCTCCCAGGTGTCTCGAAGCATGCAGTTGATTAGCCATGATTCTACACCACAGATTGCCATGTCACACACACACACACCCTTGCCACCCGGTACACAAGCCACATTCTTCCCGTGTTAGTCATGGAGAATGTCTGCCTTTAACCTACCCAGTGGCAGACAATTATGGGACACACACACGGATTGCTCCTCCCATGACTCAGGAGACATTCTTGTCTCCTGGCACTACAGGGTGCCAGGCATCCCTATCCTGCCACCTACCAAGTGACATCAGGGTAGCTCACCAGCATGACCCCTAAGATGGGACAGAAGGAAGGCAGGACATTCATCATGGACAATAAGCTCAGATAAATGGTTGGATGAATGACTCATTTAAGCTGACTAAGGCCCCATCCCAAAGGTGCCAGTTGCTGAATCTGACTGTTCCTCATGCACACGCACAGAAGCTGTGGCAGTCAAACAGCTTCAGAAGACAAACGCTGCACCTGCAGTATACATAACATGCTGCCACCCCAAACTGGATGTGAACTTAATACAGGGCTGACTGCATGGTGACTTTTGTGCCTTGGACTTCAGGGTACCAGGTGCCTCTTTTGGATATGCTCATGCCCTTGGCCTGCATGACATGCAGCACTCCTGGGTAAGGCTGTCAAGCTGCCGACAATTTGTCTCTCAGACCATTAGATTTGCCAGGTATCAATTATGCAGACCAAGCAAGCAGTTGCTACTAGGTGCACTATCACCTTCATGCTGCACGTGGGGAAAGCTGGAGGCCAGGTTGTACAAGGCTTTGAGCAACCTGGTCTAGTGGAAAGTGTCCCTGCCCGAGGCAGGGGCTTGGAACTGGTTGAGCTTTAAGATCCCTTTCAACCCAAACCAGGCTCGGATTCTGTGATTTTCAGCAAACCAAAGCATTGTTCATACTGCTGATTTTCCCCCCTGAAGCATTTTCCATTGTATTTCACTGCTTGCAGACATTACTTCTAATAGCACAGGACAGTAGGGTTTTAGAGAGGCAGGTCAAAAGAGAACCCAGAATGGTCTCCATTTGTTTTAAGAGAACTTCAGTAGAGTCATTACCTATCATATCAATATGGGTTTGCAGGTTTCTAATGGCTGCTGGCCCAGTTCTGCCAGGTCTTTGGACCTGAGCCTGCCCCTGCATGCTGTGCATGAGGATCTGCCATCTGCACTGCCCTCTTTGAATCCAGCTTTCTCCAGCATGATCATGACTAGCTGGAGACTAGGAGATTGCCCAGCATGAGGAAGGGGATCAGCATGTGGCCTTCACAGGGAGTGTTTGAGATAGGCTGCAATCATGCCAATTGTTGGGGACGCTGAATTGCCTTCACATCAATCCATCTTGATACCATATGGTTCTGAAAGGGCTAACTCTACCCAAGAAAAACACTTGAGGGTTCTCACCATCTCTGAGGTAGGTTGAAAAGAAATAGGGAAGGAGTTTTGTTCCATCTGTATTCTTTTGACCTCCCTGCTTTTAGATAAGGCGATGCAAATCTGCAGATTCCCTTTGGATTTAAGCACAATGATGACTGTATCACAAGAACAGATCACAGAAGAAATACTGTGAGAGAAGAAACCCCTCAAATCAGGGAATGCAATGTATTTTCTCCTTCATTAAGCTCTGAATTCCCTTTGGTTTTGCTGGGCAGAGGCTCAGGCAGGTGTAATGTGGACACACTGCCCAGCAGAAACATCCCACCAATCTACTGCAGGATCATAAGCCCAAGTCAATACTCAAGGGCAAGCTCTCTGAGGTGGTTGCAAGTCCCTCAGCAGCGGCAGGGCCATGCTTCCCCTTCGATTTCAGGAAGGGTTAGAGACTCCCAGGAGATCAGGGCAGGCACGGAACATGGAAACAAAAAGGCAGGACAAGAACTGGTGTTACCTTAAATCAAGTGGAGAAAAAAAAACCAACCAACCAACAATAAAAGTCACCACCGGGTTATATAAAGGCTAAAAGAAGCCTCTTTCCCATGCTCCAGGAAATTCTGTGTGTTCTCTAACTCCCATTTTTAAATCAAAACACTCAAAGAGATCCTATCAGGTAGTTTCAGTTTCCAGAACTGGAACATTCAATAGGAAGTCAACCATAGTCTTGATTTTAAGTACTGAATTAAGCTTTAGAAAGAAAACCTTAGAAATACGGAATATCCCAACATCATTTCCTTGATTAGAAAAGGCCCTTTTGCTGAAAGCTCTGGACATTTGTGATGTCAAACGATTGTTCCAAGCTCACTGTTGAAAACAAAACTAAGCAACCCCAAATTTTTAAGGATTTGTTTTGCAAACAGGCTTGAAAAAATCTGTAATATTTGGCTGATCTACGTTGTTAAATGCACCAGCGGCAGAGGCGCTCACCTCAATACACTGCTGTCACTTGATAGGGTCAGATATTTAATGCTCACATATTTCAGTCTTTGGATAGAGAACAGGGGCTGCCCACAGATAAGATATCCAGCACTCTCCATGCTGTCTTCTAAATTGCCTACAGCTTCACTTAACAGCTCCCTGACTCATATGAGACCACTGAGAAGCGTTTAAGATCCAGGAGCAAATTATCCAGGAAAAGCTATTTTCTTTTCTTCCTGCTTTCTGTACCACCCACTTGTCTTTCTCTTGGCATCCGCTCCTGCTCTTTAAAGCTGTTTATGACTTGCAACTAGCAGTGGCAGAGAGAGAATCTGTCACTCCTAACCATGGCCTACTTATTATTAAGATGAATAAATCTAATTTTAGTAATATTAAACTCTTGAAATGTATTTAATTTCAGCAAAATTGAACAACTTCTCCCACCCCAAATATCCCCATGAGAGTGATGCAGGGCCGGGGCAGGAGCCCAGAGAAGCTGAGGAATCAACATCCTTGGAGATACCTGAAACTCCACTGTACATGGCCCTGAGCAGCCCTGACCAGGAGGTCAGTCTGTGATCCTCCTTCCAGTCTGAAACATTCTGCAGCTTTGTAGAAGGTGTTGATCTTGGACTTGTTGCCTGCCTTGGTAAATAGGAGCTGGGGGAGGATTTGGTGAGCTGCAAACAGCACAGCTATGAGAGAGAGAAAAGGGAATAGAGGATGGGTGGTACGGGACAGGTAGTTATCCATGCTTGGAAGATCCCTGGGGATAGCCATGCCATTTTGAACTGCTGAAGTAGCTTACAGTTGTGTATTATTTTTGATAGCTAAGGGGGACACATGAACTAAACTGGAATAAGAAATAAGTAATTCATCTGCTCCCAAATAATTCATTCTTTTTCTGATTCTGCAGGAAGGGAGATGGTGGTTTGGTAACCCTGTACAGGTAAATCCATGAGGTATGAGTCAAAGCTCTGCTGAAATGGTCCAGCAGAGAGCCTCCCTAGTCGAGGAGAGGTGCCTTCTCTGGAGAAGGGGGATCAAGGCAGCCTTCAAGCAGCAACATAACAGAGCTTTTATTCTGCTGTCACTCTGCATGATATTTGGGGTTAATTTTAAGAAAGGAAAAAAAATGGCAGGTTTTTCTTTCTGCCGCTTTTTGCCAAATAGGGAGAAGTTCGATCATTTCAGAACAATGGAAGCAATGAAAACTCCAGGGAATTATTCATCTCGTAAATGGAATTTGATTTTCTAATGCAAAGAGCAGGCTTTAATTACAGCAAATTGAAACAATAGAACATTTCCTTACTGAAACTTGGAGGGTATTTGCTGCTATGATTACTATGTGAAGGGGATGCCTGTGCTTAGGAGTGCTAGAGATGATAGTAGGGTTTAACTTCAGCCAATTGCTCTATAAAAATGACCATGACTGACAACAGGAACGTTTTCCATTAACTTCTCTTAAGGACCATGATGTGTGCATAGTCACTGCATGACATACTACATTGGCACAAAAAGGGGCAACTACCTCTGCTTCAGGAAAGGGACCCTTTCTTCATTTGAGAGGGAGGCCCTGAAGAGATCTCCTTCAAGGTCTTTTGAAAGTCTCCCAGAAGAAACAAACGGATCTCCATGTCCCACAGGGAGTAGGACCTGCCATCCCTTGGAGGAAAGATATCAGATACCAAAGTCACGTTAAGATTCTGCTCTGTACTGGATGAAACAGTCCTTGCGAGCTTGCAGTCATCATCTTCGGTCAGATTATGACCGACAGCACTAATAAGACAGCCCATGGATCACAGCACATGACACCATATATCATTCTGGCCAGGATTTCAGGTTTAAAATGCCCCCAATACTTCTTTCCATAGCTACACTTCTTCACTCTCGTGGTCCCACCATGAGCTGGGGACACATGTGCTGGGCCCTGGCACCACTTTTGGAAGCAGAGGTTCCAAAACTTGGGGAAACTGAAGGAAAAGAAGTAAACTCCCACACTCCTGCGATGCTTTTTGAGCATGAAATGAATGCATGCTGTGTTTCTTACAGGCTGCAGTCAAATTAGCATTTAATTACATTAACATTTAATGCTTAAAAATGTCAGGAAAGGACTGGGGTGGGGAAAATAAATCAGAACTGAGAATAGAGACAGACAAGATGCACACAAGCTTAAAGGCCTGATTTGGTTTCCCAGTGAAGAGCCATCTCCATTGCCTCATGCCATACTGTAAACAAAAGTTTAGTGTGTTCAATCTTAAAACACTCCCTCCCTCCAGCTTTCTGAACTAGTTGAAGCTAATCAAATTTAACTACCGCTTCCAACTGATTTTTTTCCCTGGAATGTGTTTTGATAGTGAAAATCGTGATGGAGATAAACCAGATCATGTTCTTCTGAGGTCTCAAGACTATCAACCATGCTCCATTTAACCTTAGCACTCATCTGGGTAGGAGTAGATGAACTGAGAGCTGACGTGGCAGCCACCACCGTGCCTGCACAGCAAGGAGCAGCAGCTCTAGGGAGCTGGTGCTCATGTTCAGCACCTTGTTTCTTGAGCCACATAGTAAAGAAGCTTGCACCTTCAGGAGACTACTGATCTGTCCGACTGAGATTAGACATATAGTCAGTGCATCCAGACGGGGGAATACAGAAGCATTGCATACATATTACATACACGGTGCATGGACAGTCCCCACTACCGAAAGAAGTCCCATGCTGTCTTTCTTTTAATCATCAGATTTCTCCAAGCAGCAACTGTACAGAAGCCTCTGGTCCTGGTTATCTCCTACAGAAAGGCCAGATGGAGTACTTTTCAAGGCTATTCTTCAGGATTTGGTGATTTTTTTTAATTATTATTATCCCCTCAAATAGCAATGGAGATTCCTGCAAAGTATAAGCTGGGCAGTCCTAAAGTCCAATGAAAGCCTGTGCCTTGGTGTTGCCTGGGGAAAGATACTGCAGCAGAATCACATTGCTGAGAACTTGGGATTTCACAGCCAGGTGAACTTACACATAGGAGAAAACTTTCATAACATACATTCATTGTTAATGAGGACATTAAAAACTCAGAGCGCTGTCTTTTCCCTCCTGTGCCCAGCCAACTGCCTCCACAATGAGCCCCCCAGCCTTCCAGAGCAGTCTCTGCTAGACAGACTTCAGGGTTTTGGTCTCTTCACTGAAGAAAATACTTGACCCTAATGGTTCATAATGAAACCAAACTGCCCGGAAGATTTGATAACAAACGAGTGGGACCAAGGGCTGTATGGCCCTTGAAGGATCTCTCACACACTCTGGTAAGCAGAGCAGTGGTCAGAGGGCCGAGGCAAACAAAGCAAGGGATGAGGTGTTTCTGGGCCAGAGGAGTTAATATAGCATCACAAAAAAGCATTTCATTTCATCTCCTCTCCTTTCTCCTAACAGTAATGTTCAGAACAAACACATGCCTTCTGCACTTCCAGGGCAGCACATGCAGAGAGGAAACCCTTTGGGAAAACACAAGTGAGGGTATTTCCCTAGAGAACTCTGGTGATCCAAGGTCACGGAACAGCAAAGCTCAGAGGTACTTGCCCTGCCACACTGCAAGAGGAGCAGGTCTGAAAACCGATAAACTAATAAAACCAACAACGTGGGATTGGAAGTCATCTGCTGAGGCCCTTTCCACAGTGTTTCTAATCAAGGCACCCCAGGAACATCACAGAATCTTTTCTCATAGCTTCGTTGTTACAGCTGGAAGTGCCATTGACCTCTTTTTACAACTGGAAAACTAGGGAATAAGATGAAATGTGTAAAAGCACAGAATCAACCATGTTGGAAAAGGCCTTTAAGATCATCAAGTCCAACCATTACCCCAGGACTGCCAAGACTAAACCAGAGCCTGATCTGTCACAGGCCTTCTCCTCACCCCTGGGACTACTCCATCACACACGCAAGATAAAGACAACCTTGTATTAGTCAAGCCAGACAGGGCAGAAGACTTGTTTTGAGGAACATCACCCAGACACTGCATTCATCCTACGTAAGTCAAAGCAAACATTTTATTCCTTCAGTACCCTCTCCTGTCAGCAATCCCATTTCCAAAAGTAATATCCATACACTTGAATTTCTGTATGGAAATGAAAATGAAACATTACTGTACTGCAACAGCTTCTGGCCCGGACACGTACTGCGTTTGAATCATTGCTCACGGTGGTTTTATTTCTGAACTGTGAAATCTTGGCCACCTGACTCTTAGATTAATACATTAACAAGATAAATCTATAGACCACAGGCTTCTTAAAGTTTAGCTATGCAAGAGCTTCCTATTATCCTTCACTATGTCAGAATGAACTGTAACATCTAACTCTCGAGCTAAAATTCCTATTCAATAGTTAATGCTCGACAGATAAAACAATATTTTGGAGTTCATGTTTAGATGAGGTGACATGCAACAGAATGGAGCACAGACACTGGAAAACGGTCTCCTGCAGTGTAATAAATGGGAGGGTACAACTGAGAAACACAGAGGCAATCAGAAAAGGAATCTACACTGGAAGATGGCACCCCATAACCCCATGACTAAGCAGCCAAGCAACAAGTGAGTGCCAACACCCTCAGCTGTGTTTAGGCAGCATGTTCCTCACATCTAACCATACTGAGGGGGCAGTCCAAATGAGAACTTCGGTGCAGTTCTGTGGCAGTGCTTATTTTCCTGCACAGTGCAAAGGGACCCTATACACCAGCCCTCCCCTCCTATGCCATTATCCATGCAATCACTCAAGATCACCCAGTGCAGCTAAGTTAGAAGGATGTCAGCTGAGATGAACCACCACTCTTCATGCAGCAAAGCTTTAAAGCAGGTACTCATCTTGCAGTATGGGCATAGTCCCATTGGCTTTACTGGCTCAGTGGTCCTGCATGCACGTTTACATTTCTTCTGCTGGAAAAAGCCCTTCACAGATGCTTCCATCTGCCTGGCTTTTAGGAGGGTGCACGACCTCAACAGCATGACCCACTGAGAGGAGCTGGGGTTTTCACCAGTGTACTTTAAGCCAAGCAGTGCATGCAACAAGGTGCTGGCACTGTCCTCTGGGAGAAATGGTCTGCGGCTACAAAAGGCAGCGAGAACTAAGGGTCAGATGGATTAAAAGAAGTAAACAGTAATTTGGAAACGGCCATGCTGACAGAGCAGGGGAGATGTTAAATCTCCTCCTAGCTTAGACTGCAAGGTGGAAAAAACATTTGGCAAAGTCCATTTCAGAAACACACAGAGACAGAGCTAAGATAGGCCTAACTCCAAGTTTCACATCTGTTACCAAGGCATTGTATAGTCTTAATTGTGACAGCATCTAAGTTATCACACCAAGGCACTGAAATTACTCATCCGACAGAGCACTCTAATTCGTACTGTCAAAGCTATTTTTGTTCATATGGAGCTGTTTTTAAAGACTGACATAATTGGACAACAGGTACAACAAGCCTTTACTGTGATGTTATCTCCTCTGAGCCAGAGACCTTTGCTGTAGAAAAGGATGAAAACCAGGGCTGTGGCAAACAACACAGCATGAAGAAAGTTTACCTTGCCTGGGGAAATCAGGAGGTTTTTCTTCTCTGAAGCAAATACCAGTCCCATCAAAGCTATCTCACTGTAAGGCTCAAGAACTGTAGTGGTGTTTCATGCTGGCAATTTCCTAGTAACCAGTTATAAAGAGATAACATAATAGGATACACTCATCCCTTTACCTTATCACCAGAGCCCACACAGCTCATCTTCACTGAACGAAACAATACCACAGTAATAACTTTTGCATAGTGCTTCACCCATCTTGCAAACAGACTGACTTCTTGCATTGCCCTGCTCATGGATATGGATAACGTTCAGACACACCTCACCGAGTGGGCAGTTCTCACAGAGAAATTAAGCTAAAGCTCTGTGGCCACACAAAGCTGCCAGCTCTGCTGTTTGGCAAAACAGACTGCGTCTCAGTAAAGCAGCACCTACGTGAGCATGAAACAACCAAACCAAGATGAAATATTTACCACCTCCCCCTGACTTCAGCCTGGTCTGTGCTAACAAAGCCTTTGCAAACCACTCCCAGCTTTGCTCAAAAGCAGCTGAGGCTTAAACCCCACATTGGTTAGAGGCAGCACACACTGAGCGAGGAAACCTGGTTTTTAAAAGAGGCAGCATGTAGCTATCATCCCATATCACTGGGAGATTTTTCCCCCATAGCTTCTAACTGGCTTGCCCAGCGTTGGCTTTCAGTGGGACCTCCTCACTTGCTGAGATTGCCTGACAGGCTTCCCCAAGCACAGGCTACTTCTTTGTCATCCTTCCCGTGGTGTTTACTTCTGGCTAGGGATAACTGAGCCTACTATAACATGAATAAAATGGTATAGAAAGCCCCCTGTGCTGCTGACACCAGGAGAGCTCATGGCCCTGTGGCAAACAAGGCAATCATAATCCCTCGAGTCCTGATGAGGATCATCCAAATGTCAAGGCTGGTAGTTGCCCTTTCTCTCCTGACATAACAGTTAGCCCCTGGGAAGGAAATAAATCCCTGAGCCACTTAACACCTCATTGGGAGTTAAACCTATGTATTCGGTATCCCCAAGCAGATCGTTAAAGCAGCTTGGGTGCTAAACAGCAAGCTGTGAAGTTAGCCCTGATGGTGTACAGCACTATTTCCTTAAGGAAAGCTTTTCCTTTAAATGGCTCCAAATCCCTGTCAAGCAACTGTTTCCATTCTCCCTGTTTCGCTGCCCTGGTTTGGGTTGTATGGCCTGTCTGTATTTATAAATAACTCACTTTGTTTAGCAATTATTTTAAGTATTTTCAGGAAAGGGAAGGGAAAAAAATCTGGCAACATTGCAATTGCCTGCCTGCCCTCATTAGCCCAGTAATGATTTCACTGTAACTCAATTGTTTCTCATACTAGGCTCAGGATAAGAAGAGTGCAGTGGCAGTAACAGCTGAAGAAGTTCCTCTACTCTTTTTAACTCGTCTCCAAGGCAGCTCATCCCTGCCTCTGCATCATTCCTCCCTCCCAGTTATGATACATGGGGGGCTTGCTTCTGAGTATTGAATCAAAGCTAAAAATACTCGCCTTCCTTTCTTTTATGTAGGTTTTGATTGTTTCTAAACCCAGATTGGTTGGCATTTACGTGGTGCGTACAATGTGAAAGCTAAATAAGACTTATCTTCTTTTATTCAAGTTAATAAAATCTGCAAACACTGTGTGACCTATTACTGAAAACTAAGATACTTTAATACCCAAATCTGCGAAGACTCAAGACTGCATCAAAGCAAATGCTTTGAACTGCACTAAACAGCTTTTGATGCTCCTTACAAGCTCCCTGGCTTGAGAGGGTGTCATTTATTCCCCATTCAGCTTCATTGGAAGTTGCATCCTCTCCAAAGACTGAGTGCCTCCCAGTTCACTTGCTAAGGGGGTCTCCTTTTGCTGACAGATCCAAGAACAGACTTGGATAGAGGAAAGGTGACTATCCTGCTACTAGAAAGGGGTAATGGGGGGAGTGTATTTAAACACAGCTCTTCCTATTTTAAAAAGCAAGTCTCAGTCCAAACTTGGTTGATGCAATTTCCTCAGCAAGGTTATGTTGGACCAAACTGGTTTAGAATTGTCTTATTTCTATTGTAAAGCTAAAATGATTTATTCTTCCACTGCTTGAACCAGAACTGCACTTTAGAGCTTAAGGAGCTTTTCATGCATGAGGGAGAGTGGTATATTCTTCCGTCTTGCATGTTCCACTTGCACCTTATCAGAGCAACAGCATGGAGCTGCTCTTCCAAAATCTTCCTTTTCCAACCAGATAGCAGCTACCATCCTTCCTCTGCTTGATATTCAAGTCTGTGTCACTTAGGTTACAACTGGCAAGCTCCAGTGACCTCTGTGCATGCCAGAGCCCACCACAACATCCAAATGCCAAGATTCAATATGCAAAGGGTGACGCAGCAGAAGAGACAGAGCATCACGGTGTGTGGACCAGACCAAAACCAGCTCCCGCTTCCCCCAGACTAGCTGTAGGTAAGGAGCTGTGAAGTTTGCTCAGGTTTCTCAAGAGGACCATGCATTTACCTCGTTCATCAGTGTGTCCCTTCTCAGAGAAGCCAGGATGTTCTGGGAACCGCCCAAGAAGGGGAAACTTCCTGTCTGATCTCACTGATGTCCCCTGCATAGGAACAAAGCGCACTTTGGTAGCACATCAAGGCTTTCTGGTTTACTTCACTTCTCATAAACACCCCAGATCCAAAGGGGTGGAGGAAGAAGAAGAAGAGAAAAACATAAGGAAAAACTGGGTGGAAAAAAGACTGTGGAGCCTCTCCGGTTCCCAAGAGTGAGTAAGAACTGGTTTATAATAATCGGTCTCAATGCCAGATCTCCCATTAGCCTCCTTCTCCCAGAGGCCTTTTGGGGGGATTATTTTTAACCCCCATTGCTGATATGAATGGGTGACCCATGTTCTCACAAGCAGCGT
>JAOSLQ010036028.1:10668-24410 GCA_025629905.1 Lorius lory | reverse complement strand
GTTACCAGCCCCACCAAGAAGGGATGGGGAAAGCATAACCCAAAAGAGGAATGGGGAGACAGTGGATCCTGCTGGGCCTGGCTTAGACAGACTGGGGCACCAGGAGGGGAGTTTGGAGGAGGATGGAAATGGGGTTTTAAAAGAGTATTTAGAAACTTCCAGGACCTCCCAAGACAGCCTGAGCCATAACTCTGTGCATTTGCATCCAAGACCAAGGACTGTTCCAGTCAGCGCAAGTGTCATACTGCTGCATTTGCTTTGGGTGCAATGTGAAGCTGTCCTTAGTGCTATGTATTCTTTGTAAGGGAAGAACTGCACCTTGGTATATTGCAATTGTCCTTTGACACTGGGTTTCCAGCAGGATGTTTCCAGTACACTGGGTTTCCATCAGGAATGGGAAGGAACAATAGGAGCAAGCACCCACTGATATCCTTGACAGGGGGAAGTCTGTGTTGCTCAGCTCCTTCAGTCCTACCTTAGCAACAGGGAGTGAAATAACTCTTCATGTTCTGAAATGTCCACTTAGTTTTTCCTTCATGCTTGGTGGCAATCACTGGGGCCACATGTGCAGAAGTGAAACTACTTCCAATGGGAGCAGCCTATGCCTTTGTATCAGGGACAGCTGCATCTCCCCATGGGTCACTGATGACATTCTAAGTGCCCTTGGCATACAGTGGAGTGACAACCATTAAGACCAGGTGACTGGTTTGGTATAGCAATGTTCTTTCCAAATTTACCACAAGGGAATGGGACAAGTCTGACATTCCATCCTTCCCAGAGAGGAGATGGCTAAACCATGCCCCCCCCCCCCCGCAGCAGGATTACTGCTGATTTTCCCATGCATGGACACTCTCCATCTAGTACGTCCCCAGTTCTTGTCTCAGTCCTGCAAGCTGACCTCCATCTGCAGTACATCCAGCGATGCTGTAGAGCAGGGTTACCCTTGGTATGGGTGAACTTGTCCAACCACATTTCAGATACCCTCAGGCTTGATAGAAAGTTCCACTCAGATTCATGCATTTCTAGGTGCAGAATAAAAACAAGTAAAAGGAGAGAAGGACACAGGGGGAAATGGTACTCAGCTGACAGAGCGAACAATACAAAAGTGATTATGAAATTAGAAGCCAAAAGGGGAAAGAGAAAGCAGTCTAACAAACCCCTAACAGCCTGTGCCTTGTGGAAAATGTAGTAGCTCTCAGAAGGAAAAAGGAAGGTTATTTCATCCCCGGATCACCATGTGTCCGCTAGCTAGAGCACACTTTCAATCTAGATTAATGGCCCAGCATAGAAACCCTAAAATACATTTTGAAAGCTAGGTAGATTTGTAAGCCTCTTCAAAAAGCATGTTGAGCATGCAAAGCCCTGCATGCTCCTAAATACCAACTTTCAGTACCAGTATTTGAGGAAACCACAGAGGGTGAAACCATGCTGTAACCATAGAAGACTTACTCCTTTTATTCAATGTTATATGCTAATCAGTCTTCCTGACACTGTTCCCCAGTAACATCTGCAGTCTGGGGCCATCCTGCTTCCCTGTGGTGTCCCGGGACAGGGCTGTGCTAGCTGTTCTCCAGTCACAGGCTCTATCCGGGCAAGTTCTTCACCCCACCCAGGGGATGCAAAACTCGGGAAGGCAGGTTTTGCAGGTGGAAAACTGAGTTGTTGGGAAGGGATAACACTTGCCTGAAGATATACAGATGATCAGGGACAGAACTGGATGAATTCCCAGGCTTTTCAAGCCCAGGTCAGTGCTTTGTGCTCTGAAATGCTCCAGGTGAGCCAGCCACAAGCATCTTTCTGCTTGGGACCCTTCAGCTAAGACACTGCGGGAACACAGCCCTTCCCATCTCACACCAGTCCCAGGGCTGCACAGGGACAGAGAGGGGCCTCAGAAACACCTCTTTCTCCCAAAGTCACCATCTAGTCCCTGGTGACACCCTGAAGAGTTTCTTATGTGCTGGGGTGGAAAAGAAATGCATTATTTTATGCTCCTGGATAGCAGGAAATTCTGCTGCCAAAATCACCAGGGTTTGGTGATCACCAGTGTGATCCAGCACCAGGTAAGGAGGCAGCTAGCTCCTGTCATGGCAGATGCTTCCTGCCATAGTGGGACGTGCCGCTCAGGACTTCATGATGACTTTGGCAAGGCTACGATGATAGCCTTCAGCAATTCCCCAAAGCTCCTCATCTGAGGAATGAAGAGAAGAAACCTGTTCTTTCTCTTCAAACATATCCATTAAATTCCCATTTAAAAGTGTCTTTGGAAGTAATTCAGTATTATCTGTAAACATGGATTACTGACTTTGTGAATATTTCATGATTTCTATTAGTCATCTGTATTTTTAGAAACATGGGCCATCAAAAATTGAAGTCATTTTGCTTCAGTTCTGCCATGCCAGAAATCTTTTTCTCCCAAATGTGTTGTTAGAGCCGTGTACATGATGAAAGAAATAGGAGTGAAGGGATGTAAAGGGATTTCTGGCTGGTCTCTAGCACTTGCCTGAAATATGGGTCTACCAGGCACATGGCAGTGGACAAGGTTTCATCAGGCAGGAGGGGAATTCTCCTTTCCACATCCCCTCCCAGCACTGACTGTCCTAAATACCTTCTGTTTCACCCAGTTAATTTTCCCAGGGTTCACCCTTTTCCTAGATAAAACCATACCTTTTAATTTTAAGCCATACATTTGTGCTCCATTATATTTAAAGTCCTACTTAAAGTCCTACGTGCTTTTCTCATGACCCATGGTGCTCTGATGGCTAGATCCTCCTGCAGCCACACATAGCCTTATGCTTGGCCTGAGGGCTCCTAATGCTGCTCCAGCCCCAGGGATGGAGCAGGACCACAGGTTGCCTTCCTCCCATGTGGTCATGACGCCCAAGCAGCTCCTACGGAGAGTCCAAGAAGCCAATCTGCTTCTGGCTACAGTCTCTGGGGGCGATAGGATTTGGGATGTGATTTGGGGAGCTCAGCAAGGATCCAAAGAGCAGAACTACTTATCTCTCTGGGACTGGGGTGACCTGTTAACACATCTCTCTTGAGCACCCAATGACCCAGATTTCGATGATAAGCCCTGAACAAAAGGATGACCTGTGGCTGTTGGGATTTGGGTCAGATCTGCAGATAATGCAGTCCAGAAAGTGCAAGCAGCACTAGAGATGGAGAGGAGGGCGCAGCATCCTGCTGTGCAAGCCCTCGGGGTGAGCTGTGTTTGAGCTCAATTTAATATCCTCAACATCAGAAACATTCACTTCACAATAGATAAAACAAAGCCCTGCATTATCCACGGCTGGCAGCCAGATGGGGGTGGGACTGATGCTGTCCCTCACTTGCCACAATAGGGAGTGAGGAGGCAGGGGGGCATGAAAGCAGGAGCAGAGGGAGTTGCTGCATAGGGCCCCTGGCTTCACTTCCAGCCTGCAGGCAAACCAGACTGATTGTTTTCATCATGCAGATCCTGTTTAAATACAATTTATCACGTTTTAAAAGATTTTTACCCTGCCAGATTGACATCCCCCTAAACACACATTGCTCCTTTTCCTGTTGGTGTTTTGCCCCCTGACTTCTGAGGCATAGCAGGTCACAGTGGGAACAGAAATCTTGCTTTCCAAGAGGGGGGAAAAACCGAATTTCACTAAAATTGTCCTAAAACGCGTTACTCGCAGATGCGAGAACAGGGTCACTACAGAACTTTGGCAGCAGCAAACGCTGCCTACATCCCTGCTCCACATGTGGATGGAGACTTTCCAGCAGCAATCCATTGAGGGGTGGTCGCTCCTTTTGGCAGCAGTTATTGGTACACCCTGTGAATCTCCAGCTGGCCTTTGGGTTGTAAATGAACTTTTGGAGCTGCTGCAATTCCTACTCCGTCTGTTCGAAAGTTCGGTGCCACCACAGGCAGGCTGGAACCCATTAGGTTGGTTTTTCCCCTGAAATTATAATTACTCACAGCTGCTGGGAGCCCACATACTCTGATCTCCAAATATAGAAAGCTGGGTAGCTTCCACCTCACTCCAGTTTCCCACAGCTTGCTTTACATCTTCCAGACCCTCATTCTTCTTTACGCTTTACACGAGTTTCCGAGCCTGATTGAAAAGGAGAACCCAGGAGGAAAGGAGGACCGGGCCCAGGAGGGCCGTAATGGAAAGTCACCACTCCTTAAGCTCAGCACGTGTCAGGTGTATGAACACTGAAACCACTGTGGTTCTTCCCCTGGAGTGCTCCTGTTCCCTTGTTTGGCACTGGTAGCCCAGTGAAAGTGGCTGGAAGGGAAAGTGTTTTGCATAGGAACAAAAGGAAATAAAAACACCCACTGGGTAATAAATCTTTGCTGGCTTGGCCTGATCTGGCAGGTTTTCTCCTTTTAAAAACTCTTTACAGCTTACACCGTTTTAACGGGAATCTGATCTAGAGACCATGGGATTGCAGCTGATTTTAAGACTCATGTTTAGCCCACAGACCTTAACCTCATGGTACAATGCAAAGGGATCAAATACAGCACAGAGATATGAGCAGGATTTCCAGCCACTCTTCTCTCCCCCTTACAGCTCCAAGGACCAGACTCAGAAACAAGGTGGAAAGCCCTGCAGCACTAATGTCTTTGCAGCCCTTTATTTACAAAGCCACATGAAGTCACCTCAAGGCCGGATGCTGGTCCTGCTGTACGGCTCTAGCAGCCAGCTAAGAAGAGGGAAAGCAGGTTGGTCACTGGTGTCAACACTGTGGGGCAGATGCTGTGGGAGCCCCGAGTGCATTTTTCAGCTCTCTCCCTGCTCTTCTGTGCATGTTCTTGTAGCCACAAGAGACACAGGGCAAGAAAGCTACTCTAGATTTTTAAGCTTTTAATCTCTCAAGTACTACCCCATGGATCCATGAACTAGATTGTACAAATGCCCTTAGATATGACAGGAGCTAATGAGACACACAAATGCTGCTTTCCTGTCAGAGCCCTAAAGGATCTGCTGCCCTCCCTGCACTCAAGGCTACTCCCATAATCTGAGCCAAAAAAGTCTAGCTTCCGACCATTGAGCTCAGCTGGTCAGAGCCATGGGGTCAGTCCTCCCAGCCTCTGTCACCCAGAGCCTCTGGCAGGAAAGGTCAGTTTGATAACAGAGTTTCTCCATGTTCTTTTCACCATACTTTCACCAGTGGCCTAAAACATTTCTGTGTCAGCTTTGAATTAAACACCAAGCAACCAACTCCAAACAACCTCAGGGCAGCCTTGGGGAGGAAAGCTCAGCTTTCTGAGAAAGTTTTGCCCTTCATATTAAATGTTTTATGTTATGAATAAAGGCTATACTGGCATAACTGTGGAAGAGTTCTTATTCGGTGTGGTGTAAAGCAATCCAGTTATGGCTTATTTTACCCCCTTCCAGAACAACAGAGGCAGGAAACAAAGCAATCTCATTACACACCAAGTTAAGCCTGTGTAGGTACCTAGGTATGTCTATCACTTACGTTCAAAGATGAAACGTAAGAAATGTACTAAATAAGGTCCAGGAAGAAAGCGCAAAACTCATGGAATATGAGTAAGTGGATAAAAATATTGGTATTACCTAGGACCCAGGACAGAAGGACACAACAAATGCACACTTCAAGCTCAATTCATTGCTTGTGTGAAGTGTCAAAACTCCCCTTGAGCTGAAGTAGCAGCAGCTGCGTACACAAGAGACTTTGTGCAGTGGGTCAGTCAGGTAAGCTTTAACAGTCATTTCCTGACTGAAAACCAAGGTGTATTTCATGATTCAGCTCCCCATAAAGGCATCCCAGGCCACCCTGGGTGGAGCATTAGAGCTCCATCCCCTTAGGGCATATTAATTTTGCCCACCTCCTGCGCATCTGCACTTTTTTCTTTTCCTTAAAGGAGAACCAAAGACCTTTCTCACTTTTCTCTGATGCTTATTAATTCCTTGAATATATAGCTTTAGTTTTCCTAAAACTAAAACAGGTTTGTGACGTGGCAAATAGCTGCTGTTATCAGGCTGAAATCTCAAAGCTTCCTCTCTCCAAGTCTGTCCATTTGGAGCATTTGGAACTAGATGATCTTAAGATTCTTTCCAACCCTAACTATTCAATGATTCTATGATTTTGGTATATGCTGGGTGCATCCCATGCCCAAAACCCCTACATACTGTGTGAGATTCCACGTCCTGCCTGACACAAGGCTCAGATGGAGTGGGTAAGCCCTGCAAAGTTTGTCCCAACATTACACTTCCCAGATGCTCATGGATAACCCCTTTTATGCCTGTGGGGCTGTCCTTAATCTTTTCTTTCTTTCAGAGTCTCAGAAAGCTGCACAATGGAAGTGGGAATCATCTAACAGAGCTGCAGCTGCTGTGCTGGCCCCACTAAAACCATAAGGAGGGCCTTGGTCAAGATTCATTGCCTTGTCCTGCTTCAAAGGAGAAAGTATCAGAGAAACCTGTTCCCACTCCTACATCTGCTCTGTGACCTTAGCAAAGGCATTTCACCTTTTACTGCCTCTGTGCTCACATCTGCAAAGATAAACGGTAAAGAAGCGCATGGCACATGAACACGGAGTGCCGCTGAAAACTCAGATCAGGGAGGCACTACTGAGACCAGCCAGCAAATCAAGGCTGAAAAGCGACTGTCTCTGCAAGACTGTTGTATTTTGCAATGCTGCTATGTTATTTTCTCACCTTCTTCCTGCTTTTTCTCTCCCAAGCAGTTATGTTTCCAGTGGGGAAGTTTGCAGCCCTTTCCTTTTCCATAGAGAAATTCCACGTCTCCAGCAGGAGCCCGGACCTACAACAGGCAATATGCTCATACTTCACTTTGTGCCTGCATGACCTTTAAAAATGTAACCTGACCATGACGGGAAAAATGTAAAGGAGAAATGTGTTCAACTCAAAGCACAGGTTTTGACAGCAGCACAGCCTTCATGGGACAGGTGGTGGTGACCAAGCGTGGACCACCAAGACAATGATAGAACAGCTGTGCTGCATCACACAGCTGGAGAGACACCCTGGCACAGACTCTCAGAGGGTGACTCTCTCCCTGCTTTCCCCATCATGTAGGTCACTGGTCAGATCTGCCTTGATGGACAGCCCGCTGTAAAAAAGGATCACCCATGGAGGGGTGGCATCAGTCAGAAACCCCAGAGCAGAAAGATGGAATGTTCAATCACGTGAGCCAGCCTGGGGACCTGGATGTGCAGCTAATAACATCACCTACTATTAATCCCTTTGCTGTACAGCAGAGGTTTTTAGCAAAGAAACACACTGTTTCATGGGACTTTCATCCGATGCCTTCTCCACTGCGCTCAACAGCAGTGGATAAAAATAGAAAGGAGGCACAAGAGATATAATTAGCACTGTTAGCATTCACCAGGATCAGTTCAGATGAGCAACAACTGCTTCATTCATCTGAAACATCATCTTTTAGGAAGGAAACCTAACTGAAAGCCTGACTAAAGAGGAAAACCAGAAGGATAAGCAGACTGTAATGCTGCTGATGTCCTCCAAGCCACACTTGGGGAACTGTGATAAACAGCCATGTGCACAATTCCCATGGGTATTATGTATTCCAGTAGAAGTTACAATGCTTTTAGGAATCCCAGCAGCCATTGTTTTTTTGCAAGTGAAAGATCCTCACGCTGCAGAAAAGCTGTTCTGTAACCAGAGGCTCCTGTTTTGTTCTCGTCATCATTGGGTGCTATGAGAATTAATTTGGGAAAGTGCCTGCCTGGACAGCGCTCGAGCTGTGATGGACAAAGCAGCTTGGATACCAACTGGCTCTTTTATTCCAATGCACCAGAGGAGAATGATGGTAAGAAACGAATTCAGTTTTCCTCTGGGCCACTACACACCCATTTAACTAAAGATGCTGGAGATGTTTTAGCTCAAGAGGAACAACTTTTTCCACTTACAAAAAAAATCCAATTTCACCCTCCATGAAAAATTCCAGAAGAAAACTTAAAACACCTTGAGTGTTTTCACAAATTATTTTGGGGGTTTGATTTTGAAAGGAGACATTTTTAAACGGCAAGATGTTATGTGAAAACTCAGACTGTCTGTAATGGAATCCAGCAGTGGGAATGATTCAAAACCTTGCAAAGAGTTTGCCCAACGTGTGTATCCCATTGTATTTTCAGTTTATTGCTAGCACATTGTAGAAATGGAAAGCAGTTACTACAGCTGTATCTGACAAACTATACTTGTGAGATGTGAATTCACAATGCCTGTCCCTAGGACCTGCGTCTTTCTTGTGTTGTGTTATAATGCAGGGTAGTGCAGCTTGAGTAATGCTGGCAATGAAATATTAAGATGCACCCAGCAGAAAATTGACTTGTCTCATCTTCCAGCTTTGGGTCTGGACTAGATGCTAGCAGGAGAAGTCAATTTTCTTGACAGGGCCAGTCTGGAGAGTAAAAGTCATTGGTTGTTGGCAGCAGAAGAAAGCATCGCTTTGGAATTCCTGTTGAACCACATGAGCCATGCAGCCGCTTTCCGACTTCTTTCTAGATGTTAAGTGAAGGTGGCAGGTTTTTACTGAAGAAATAGAAGCAGCACTTCATGCAAAGCCTCAGCAAGCTACATCGCCTCCTGGTGCCTAATGGTATGGACCCCATCAGTTCACAATGACTGAAGGGACAGCTAGGTGGCCTATGAGACATGAACTACACAGAAAATGCCTCTATGTACCCTGGCCTTACACTTTGTTGATGGACAATCACAGAATCAACCAGGTTGGAAATGACCTTCAAGCTCCTCCAGTCCAATCGTTCTCCAGCACTGCCAACTCCACCACTATCCCATGGCACTGAGGGCCTCTTCATGCCAGTGATGGGGCAGCACAAATGGGGACCACACCAGCAGCCAGCCCCTGATGTGGGCACATGGAAATCGAGGCAAACCCACCATCAAAACACACACAACAAGATATGAACGGTTAAATGGATGCCAAAACTGTGTGCGGATCAGCCCTGAGCTTATAGGGGGATAAGAGCTGTGGCTCTAGGGCTGTTTGGCCCAGAGTGACACTGACCAAAAAGACATTTGATTGGATTTTGCCTCGGTAACCTGATTACCTGGGCTGCAGTGCAGCTTTTGACATCTTATCAGCTTTTCTCAAGCTGGAAAGGAAATGCTGACCCTTGGCCAAAGAGCAAAACCAGGGGGGCAGGTTGCTGCATTAGAAAAGTAAAAATAGTAATAATACATTGAAGGAGCCTTTAGCTACTGGATCTAAGAGACCAGGGGCTTTTGTATTCAACTGAAGCACTTCCATATTATCTCAGTGACAAACAGCCCTAACCATACTATGAGTCTATGTTGTGACAGGATTAGCTTGAGATTTCCAGCCTAATTTCAATGTTTTACTGCTGCTTTCAGCTGGTAAAGAGATAAAGGCATCAGCCAAGCACTGGGATCCTTCTCTGCAGAAGCAGGTGTAGGATCTGAATCAAAACCTATGGCATTTTATTCTGTGCACATTGGGATTAAGCTTCTCTGGGGGTTCGTGCCTCTCTGCAGGTCACACTGCATATGCGTGTATGTCCTTAGCCCCAGATAAGCTCTTGGAAGTATAAGTCACCTTTTCCTCTGCTTGCCGAGGGCCCTGGCACAGTTCTGACATCCTACAGGCACACATGCAGTAAGCAATAAACCTTTGAAGTTTTAAGTAGCAATTTAGCACTGGCTTGGGAGTTTCCTCAGATCCTGTGAAAAGGACTCAAATCCCCCTCAACCTGATTACAAATGGGTGTCTGCCCCGGTGCAGCCTGTCTGCATCCTGTCCCCACTTCTCTGATCCCTGCGGACGCTCAGGGGAACAATGTGTGCTGCCAGAGTGAGGAAGACTAAAGTGCCCAGCTAATGTCCCAAACAGGTCCTTCCCTCACAAAGTGTTTAATGCTTTTAGAGACCTCATCTTCAGAACATCCAGAGGTAGAGAGCTGCAAGTGTCTTTTCTCCAGCACATGCTCTGAAGGGCACCATTCATCTCTCTTCCCATGCCATTTGCCTCACTTGCCTATGTTACATTTTGTCTCCTGATTATTGCAAGCATTATACAGGTCAGAATAAGAGGCTACATAGAGAACACTGGATCTGCTGTGCTGGATTTACAGATCAGTACAGATAGGAGCACTGTCAAGTACCAGTTTCAGAAGTCATTTGTAGTAGATGTGCATGTAAATACATTTTGCTCACATCATCTATAAACTCTTAAGAGACATTTATCTGTGTGTGTCTGTAGGTGTGTCTATATATAGCTCCCTGAATCTATCTACCTGGCATCTCCATTAGCCTTTCCTTAAAACGTATATGCAGCTCCAAGGTCCACAATTCTTCGCCGTCCCACCCTCATCTCCTTCCTTTCCACTTCACCTCCCTGTCCTCATCCCTCTGTTTCATTCATCCCCTCCATCCCTGCATTGGCTCCTGGCTATTCAATTCCGCTACCCTCTGCATACAACCTTTGCTCATGGTGTGTGCCCGAAAGCAGCTCCCTACACCTGTGGCAGAGGTAGCAGCCACAGAAGAAAAGCAAAGGAAAGGTGTTGTCAAACCCATTTCTCGCTGGAAGCACAGACTCTCCCACCTAGTCAGAAACCCTAGGGAAAACCACTTTTCCTATTCATTTCCCCCCTCCACGTACCAAGCATATATTCTCAGAAAGGCCAACAAAAGCAGACTTTCTAAACCAAGCCAAAAATACCACTGAGCCAAATCACCCCTGAATACAACAACAACATAAGGGATGTTTATATTAGGTTTAGTCTGGGTTGGGTTTCTTTTTCAATCATTATAACATTAAAATACCTTCCATCATTTTCAATAAAGAGCACAGATCAACCTGCGTGGGTGAACCAAAGAGAAAGAACATGTCTATTATTGGCAGGAAGCTTTAACTTGAACTGTTGAAGAGCTTGTGTCTCATCTTAACATCTCCAAGATGTTAAGAGCAGGGAGCAGAGGAGCAGCTCTGGATTTGTTCACACAGGATTCGCTTGCTGTTGAATTTCTCCCTCCTCGTGCAGCAGGCACAGTGGGGATGTGCGGTCTCCCTTTCCACTATCACATCCCTGGGATTCTCTGCAGGTATCTCACAAGCCACATCCCAGGGAGCAGCAAGGTGTGTAGGACAGCGACACAGCTTCAGACTTGGATTCTAATATTAAAACTTGGCAAGCTTTAAACGCAACAGGCCCTTGCTGGCACAGTGCAGCCAGAGCCAGCTGCGTGCTAAGATAAGTCCTGGCACTTGAGGGTAACAGATACCAGTAAACCCTACCAGCAGCTGGTCCTGGGAGGACTGGCATAGCTCAGCAGGGCAAGGGGGCAAGGTCTGCCTCCCGGCTATAATTAGCGAGCAATTCAGCATGATAGGAGTGGGTGAATGGACTAAAGCAGCTGGTGCCCCCATGCTATAAGCAGTTCCGAGGTTTTATTTGAAATGAGGTCTGGTCCAGTCTCCCAGACTGGGCGTCACCATCACAGGGACTAAGAATTGGTCTGGGCCACCCCAGATACGGACCAGTTATGTGTACAACGTGGAGGCAGTGTCTGGTTTGGTTTCCTTCCAAGGCGCCTGGGTCACATATACCAAAGCATCCTGCCAGCACATACACTGCTCATATCCCAACATACATGTGCTCTGAACCCCAGGGTGAGCAGAAGGCAGGGAGGCACAGCCTCAGGCTCCCAGTCTTGCATCTCTGCACTAGAGGAAAGTGAGCTGAGCACAAAGACAGCGTCCCTGGCTCCATCCTGTTGCTAATCCACAACACAGGCAGATAATGGTGCCTGCATCCACAATTAAACTGCAGGCACATGATGCGCTCTCCCAGCAGCAGGCTCCTTTGGTCTCACCATCTCCCAGGCAGAGCAGGTCTCATCGGGGCAATCCTGTGGCTCCTCTGTGGACCCCATGAGACAAGCTGACCTCATTGATACAGAGATGGGGATTGCTACAAGCCATCACATCCTTAAACTGGAGATAGAAGCAGGGAAAAGAAAAGGCAGGCAAATTGCATGCTGCATTACAAACCTAGGAGTTGCTATTGACTGTTTGAATGGTCTTGTGCCCAAGGTGACAACTGGACACGTTTATCACAGCCTGAGGCATCACCTGGGGAAGGGTTGGGGGATTTTTCTGCTTTATTTTTAATTTCTTCTTGCTTATCTGCATGGGAGGGTTTTAATTGGCTCTGGAATGCCATTAAGAAATAAAGCAGGCCAAGCTCACCAGGGGCTGAGTCTTCTGGAAGCAGCCACGTTACTCAAGGGGTCAGCATCCTCCTCCATGCTTTTTGTGTTCGTGTTATGAAATATGCAAGGCAACAATTAGATGTTTTGGCTGGAAACAGATTTCACCAAGGAAACATCCCCCAGTTTTAGCAACCGCCATCTGACCTAGGACAAATCCAGCTGCAGCTCCCCATCAGCCACAGAGCACAGCAAAGCCTGAGCACATTCCAGCAGCAGTTTGCATAGCTGGGGCCCCAGATGGCCACCACCATCCCTGTGCTATTAATAAGAACTATTTTGGAACAAATGATCATTTCACAAGCAACCCATCTATGCATTAGCCTTACTGTCATTCCCACCAGCTACAAGGTATTGGGAATACCTTGTGCATCGCAGATGTAGCCTGACCCAAAAACATGATGGTGGGAGCGAGAGTGATGAGCTGGCCTCGTTCGGCACGTTAAGCACTTGGAAAGCTGATGGCACCTCTTTGCCTGCTTGGCTCTTTAGAGTAATGACCTGCAGCAGCTGTTTTTCCATTGCTACTAGCAGAAGAGACAATGCCATTCAGATTATCTGGGTTGGTCCCCTCAGGTATTGCTGCTTCCTCCTCAGCACACGCTCCGCAATTGGAGTTGGATCACTCAGAGTGGCAGAGCCGCTCCCAGCAGAGGCAAGGCTCCGTGTACTTGTTGCTTCCTATAGATCAATCTCTTGCAAAATGTATTCTGTGTGTTGAGGAATAAAACCACATTACAAAAGGAAAGCAAGAAGGATGATGATGCAGTGCAGCCCGATACAGTGCCCTCAGGGGATCCCTTCTTGGAAGCCATCCTGAAACTTTTACTCCTTCAACTTTCTGTCACAGGAAAAAGCAATGGGTTGGGGTTTTGCTGTATTCATGGGTGAGAAATGGGTTTTGCTATATAATGAGTGAGAAGTGGGCTGGCTGCTGCAGCAAGCTGGCAGGAGGCAATATCTTTACTTTGCCTTCTTTGGTGGCTGCCACTTCTCTCACAGGTGTAAGGAGATGCTTTTCGGTACATCACCACAGAGGGCTGTATAAAAGGCAATAAATAACAGGGAGCCTACACAAGAACGGAGGGGATGAAACAACCTGGGTTATGAGGACAGATAGGGGAAGCTTTTGATTAGATGCTAATGCTGTCATTTACTTCTGTTCCAAATTAAGTGTCTTCTACAAAATGGTGTTTTGTCCCACCTTCCTCTTAGTCCTCTTCATCACCATTGGGAAGACAAAGGTAGGATAAAGCCCAATTTCCAGACATGTTTTAATCCCATCATGGTTCTGCGCAGCAAGTGGTGTAATGTGGGATGGGCAAAACCCATTCCTCATTCCAGTGACAGCATGCTCTCCCCAGCCAAGGAGTCCGGCAGCAGTTGATCCCTGGCCCAGCAGCCACCAGGAAGGCACACATCAGAACACGGTGCTCCCCATAGCTGGGCAGCTCCGGACACCCCACTTCAAATTCAGCTAGAGAAAGTAAAGCAGCTCCCCTACACCTCACT
>JAOSLQ010036027.1:1958-25605 GCA_025629905.1 Lorius lory | reverse complement strand
CAAGATCAGAGTAGAGGGGCAGGATCACCTCCTTCAACCTGCTGGTCATGCTCCTTTTGATGCAGCCTAGGATAAGGTTGGCTTTCTGGGCTGCAGGCACACACTGCTGGCTCATGTTCATTTTCTCATCGACCAACACCCCCAAGTCCTTGTCCTCAGGGCTGCTCTGAATCTTTTATCTGCCCAAAATAGTATTTTCATAAGGTCTCTTGGGACAGGATATTTTCTGATAAATCTTCGAAGACATGTAGAAGAAAGAAAGACTGGATCATTCACAAGACACAAAAAGTGTAATGAGACCAAGGGAAAAGATGATTTAATCTATGCACATGCGCACACACAGACATAAAATGCTGGAGGAAAATAGCTGGTGGAAGATAAAGCTTTGCTGCTGATAGTCAGAAACCCTTGCCTGCACTTTAGAACTGGCTATACTGACATGTTTCCTCATTTGATCTTATCTGCTGAATACTGTTTCTTTGTGAATCACAGGTAAACACATATTGACCTAAAATCCCTGCAAATAAAGTAGCAATGAATGAGAAAGCTTATAACTGAGATAAGGGCTATGTCCTGTTCTCAACAGGACACAAACCGACAAAACAGTCTAAGCCTATCATTGAGAACAGGAAAATAAGACCTTCAATTAGCATGCTGCAAGAGGAGAAGGAGAATTTCATTACATTTCCATTCTTCTTGCCAGCATGGGCATTACTAACCAGGAAATTATAATCAACATGTAGTCTGTTAATTCTTGGGTTATAATATTTTTCTGAGCCACAAAGGACAGTAGAATATTTACTGCCTCAGAGCAACAAAACACAATTCCAGCATTTCAAATGTTGTTTGATTTTGAAGAACCCAGGTCTATATTGAAGCTAGTATGCAAAGTTGCACATATTTATTTTATGCATGGAAAACTGTTAACTGTAATTTGACATGGAATGCATATACATAAAGATGAAGCATTAAAAAGTTGTTAAAGGATTTTTTTGTTTTGTTCTACATTTTAGTAACTAATTTCAAACTATATCCATTTACTTTCGAGGTATAACATAAAAAAGCATTAACTGTTCTTCCTCAGAAATCAAGCCAATTCCAGCAAAATAAATTAGAATATTTTGCAAGTAGGCCCATCTTTTATGAAACTACACAATTAATAAAATTTGACCAAAAAAATATTCATTTTAGTACCATAATCTTTTTGATTCTTTTTTCCCATGAGTTTAGCAGAAGAAGAGAAGCATAGTGCACAGTGAAATCTAGATAACAAGGTTCTAAAAATCTTTTACATCTTTAATATGGAAAGTTATAGAGAGAGTGAATGCAAATGAAAAAATAATAAATTTGGATTAATGACAGGCAAGACTACCTAACGCCTGCTAAGATTTCCTTGTATCTATCCTGAAAAATATCCACAAAAAGCCCAAACAAAAGCCTACACAGCCACACACACATACATGCACTCACAAAGAGAGATGGTCTAGACAGACTTTTGCAGGTCCCCAAAAATAAAAGCGATAAGAAGTAGAAAGGTACACTGTAGAGCATACATACAAAATAGTTTGTTTCAAAACAGTACTAACAGAAAACTAATGTTGAGATTTTTATGGTGGTCTTCTTATAGACGGATTAAAATAGTAGTTTGTATATTTGTAGTTTCATTTTATTTACCATTATAGAAAGTCTTTTATCTTTTCTCTGAACTCTTCTGGGTTATTTGGGAGGAAGATTAAATAAAACACAACTGGTTTACTTCTCACTCTGTTCATCCCCTCTCCACCCTGATGGGAAAGAGAGCAGAGAGAAATAAAACAAAAGATGTCCTTTTATCTGCACACAATATAAAATCAAAATTAATCAGTGTAAACTCTTAAGATGTGGAAAGTAGCACTTTACTTATGAGCCTCTAAACCCCAGTTGTGTTTAAGACAACAACAATGATGGACTTTCCTGCTTGTCAGGAAAACTCTGAAATGAAGTAAAAGACTCTCCCTCCAAAAAAAAGTTTCCTTCATCTTATAAAGATGCATTCAGTAAGGAAAATTCATTATAGACTTGTCTTTATCTACCAATAAAGTTTACCATGTAAAGCAATAATGCATTTGTAAGACAAAGCCCTACCTCAGACAACAGCTCTTGATGATGGATGTGTCCCTTGTTCCAACTCTATATTTTGTTTTTCAGTAAGTGTAATAGCTCTGACTCCATGGGGCTGAATGTTCTCAACTGATTAGTTTAGTTAAATGCCAACTCTCACTTTGGGATCTCAAGGCTGCAATAGTTGCTATTAAGCTATTGATTGGAAAGCTGGGCTAAAATATCAAGGTTCATGATACTGGGAGTCCCTCTTCTTCCCCCTCTTTTTTCTTTAAACCTTGTGGAATTTAAGACATGGGTTTTTTTGCTAATCTGAAATTCTGACCATTCATGCTACACACAAAGTGAAATCTATTGAATAAATAAGTTAGATGAGGGGTCTCACCTAATTAAACAGAACTGTATAGTTAAACCTGCTGCAAATGGTGAACCATGCAGAACATGAATGAAAATGTTTTAGTTTTGATTATAGTGTTAATATAATGGATATGTTTATATGTTTTTGAACCTGTGTTTTTGGACTTAATTAGACAGGGAAAAGTAAATAGAATGGAATTTCTGGATTATTTGATATATTGAAGCAGAGGTCAGTATTATTCCTTTTTTTTTTTTTTTTTTTTTTAATATTCTTACACTATTCTTAAATTTTATTCTCCTGCAAAGTGCCATCAAAAAAATTGATCTTTCTAGTAACAAATATACATTGCATCCTCCCCCACAGGTTGGGAAAAGTGACAGATTTTCTGTTCTATTCGGGTTCTTATACCAATGACAGCATCTGAGCCCTTCCCAGAATTAAACATTTTTCTCCTCATTTAATTTCCTCTCTAATGTGGATTCTTAACCTTCTTCACACACACACACTGTGAAGAAAGAAAATATGAATTTTAAGGTTCTCAGTGGCTAGTTTTGTTTTATTTTAATGAGCTATCAGGCTGTATATCACCTCTGAAAGGATTTTTAAACATGTTTCACTTTAAGACTTTAAATGAGTGATCCTAATGATTCACTGAAAATAAAACCACAACAGATAAAGTACAACTAATCTTGCTACACAGGAAAGACAAGGATTCCCAGAGTTTAAAATGTCATATTTTCTTAAAAATTGTGATCACATGACCCTCCGCCATAATGCAGACTGTATTATGTAGTTAAGCTTAAGTTACGTATTTTTGGAAAAACTTTGCTCATGTCAAAATTCTGGAAGTGACTGATGATAACATTTCTCTGTAGGAAACGTATGAATGGCTAACAAAAGATACAATCCTTTATACACTATTCTGCCATCCTTTCTTAAGTCTGACCTGGGGAGACATCTAGGGGTGAGAGGTTTGTTCTGTACTTGGTGTCCCTGCTGAGATTGCCACCTGGGGAGCCAGCAGCTCTGGACAGCCTGAAACCTACTTTTCTTCCCTCTCCAAGTCCCCAGAACAACATACATTCTTTGAGCGAGTATTTTATTAACAATCCATCATGCTTTGTCTCTAATCAAAAAGTCATTCCTACAACAGGAAATATTACATAGCACATAAAACTGTGATGCAATTATTTGGGGTTTTTTGTACTTGCAGTTGATTTGAAAAGTTGGAAATTTTCCCATTTGCATGCTTTTAATTTCTAATGGATTGTTGAATGAACTCCCACTTCACATTCCAGGATGCCCAACACATTGCACAGATTGCAACATATTGTAGGCTCAAAAATTACGCTTCACTTCTCCAGTCTCTATGTTCAGAATCGGAGGACTAGGGACAGCTCAAGTTTTCCAGTATCTGAGATCATGTTATATTGTCCTGTGTCTAACAAGAAATTCAGGTTATAAATGATCATCAGTTGTTTTACTTTATTCATTCTGCATTTTAAATTTTAAAGGTTGAGGCAGTATGTGAATTGTATAACTGCATCTTGATGTATATATATGTAAGGATTTTGATAGTGAATCATACGCTTAATGCATAGGCCAAAGTAATCTTTTCATATTCTACATTCTCTTTAAGAAAAGAAGAAAGTGGGAGAATTAGTTGTATAAATTGGGAAAGGCCAACTCTGATCATGGGTCAGGTGCCTGTTGCACATTAATATGTTTATCAATGTATAGAGAACGCATATATATCTACCTATCACAACATTTTGCTGCATACTATATTAAAACTTTGAATATCTGGGGGAGGGGATATGTAACTAAAATCAGAATGTGTGTACATCTTTACATATAATACATAAAGCACAGTATGGTTTTAAACCTTCCACTTTTAAACCTTCCATTTTAAACCTTCCATTTTAAACCTTCCACTGTTCTGCATTCAGATTTAAGTTGCTTAGGATTAGCTTTAAATACAGTGAAATCCAGCAGTTGCTAGGAGAAATATCACTCCTCTTTCTGCTTTACCTATATCATGGTGCTAAAAAGGAAAAAAAATAAATAAAATAATGTTCCCACTGCTGCCTTCACATAGTGTGGGTAAGGACAGTCAGGAAAACATAAACAATCTCTCCCTTCTCTCCACTGGCAATAGATAAAGCCTGCTCTGCAGGGTCATCCCAAAAGATTTTGATCCTAGTCCTGTCCCTTTCCCCCACCTTTCTCACTGCTTTCTATGACAGGAATGAACCAGCCTCAGCTCTCATTTGCAGGATAGAAAAAAACAATTTTGTCTATGCTTCTGAGAGTCTTTCAGTTAGGCCCACTGAACCATCCCCACTTTGAGAATAAACGTACAGCCACCCAACCCACAAACAAAAAAGCCCTCCTACCCTTCCAATGAAGACAGTAATGAAAAAAACACTTTTGTACCTGTATTCCTCCACTTAAATTATATTTATCTTCTTCTTCAGACTGCACACAGTTGTCAGGAGCCCATTGTGACTGATAAATAATCAATGTCCAGGAAGCTCTTGCCCCAAGAGCTAATAAACACCATATTCATAGGGCAGATTAATTGAAAGATCTTTTCCAGGCTCTACCAGTGGGGTTGAATCTACAAGATCCCAAACCATTTTGTCAATCTTACCAAGTGAATGATACCCACAAAGGTATTCCTCTAAAATGATACACTGTAACAATACTGGACTTTTTGAAATTTCAGGTTTCTTGGGGATTAAAGAAATAGAAAACCAACAAACATGTATATGTCTGAAATAGCTAGGCTAGCAATAACACCCAGGTGGACTTTCTCCCCAAAAATAACTTCATTGTATGTGATATAAAAAATTGATTCTTCTTCTACCTTTTGTCTCCAGCCTCATGTATCACGCTAGGCAGCTCACTTTGCCTTTTATTACTTCCTTTCTTCCATCCTCACCTTTAAACTCTGCATGCACCAATGGGTTTTGATTCATTTATGAGATGCCTAAAGTCTTAACTACAATCTCTACGCAGGAAAGGTATGGTATGAGTCTGGTGAAGTCAAGCAGTCTACAAAGCCAAGCCCTCAAAAGTCAAGAAAAACTGCTACCACCACAGTTGCCCAATATCTTTATTTTATGATTTTAAATAAATTTTGGTACAATACATGACCACAGAGTAGCTTTTCCGGAAAAGCCAGCCACTACAAACACACAGGATGACTAGCTCATAAAATATTTTTTTTTCTCTTAATTGAATAATAATAATAAAAAAAATAAAAAGCTCTGTAATGTTTGTAGAATGAATACTTAAATATGCTCTACATACACTAAATTTGCACTGCATGATGTGTTACATCCATTCCAGGCCATGTTTATCTCCACCAATTTTTCTGTGCTCCTGCTCCAATCCTGTTTACAAGAAGCTTGGTGCCGCTAGTGTTCACTGATCCAAGATTCAAGGTGAAGTAATAAACTCCACAAAAGTTCCACGACATACATAGTTTGCATAATGGGCTTGATTATAGTTTACTGTATTTTTTGTTTTAAAAAGTGCTCATCATCAGAAAGGAAAGTTTTCTGCTTACTATTTTGCTCAAGAGCAGTGGGAGCTGCAAAACTGCATGAAGGAAGGATGGAGCTGTCCCTGGAAGCCACTGGGCATGATCAGGGATGCAGGGGAAGAAGCCTACTGACAAACAAAGGTGTACAGTCTTCTTAAAACAATGGGGTGAAAAACAACCAACTGCATTACACAGAAAAAGAAAACAAAGTCATCGGAAATTACTGGATTGGGACCAGGACTTGAAAGATCCCACCTTAAAAGAATACAAAAACTAGGGGTTGGGGAATTCTTTTTTTTTTTTTTTTTTTTGTCAGACCTTTTAATGTCTCACACAGCAAATCTGACTTCTCTCCGTTTCCAGTTTCCTTGTTCCTTGTGCTGTAAAAGACAGAGTTTTAGTAATTGGAAAACTATTAGTGGGTTTTGGCACTCTCACTTTAAGGAAAAGTTGTGGATGGTTCCACTTCAAGGATCTGACCAAATTGGGGTCTTGTCACAACTTGTTAGTAAAAAAGTCAATGTCTCAGTGTGTGACGGCTGTGCTGAAAGTGTTGCTCAGAAATGAGCGTTATCTTTCTGTGTTACCTCTGCAGCTTGTGTAATAGTACCTGAGCAGCTCACCATCTATAACATTATCTACAACATCCTGAAGCAAGGCAGGGAGTCACTATGATTGACTTCCTATTGCTACAACTAGGAAAATGAGAAATACAAATCATGCACAGCCTGATGATTCTACCACATAGCAGGCTGCTTCTGTAAAGCCTGGAGTTTCTCTTAAGTAGAGAAGTAGAGGTCAACAAATATTGTGAGGAATTTAGCTTTGTTGTGTTATGGTAACTAATCAGGACAAGGGGAAGGAAGGAAGTTATTAGTGACCTCCAAATCAACAAATGTGGCTGCAGAGTGCTTCTTTAAAATTATTGCTGGCACATATAATAACATAGGCAATACAACTACACATTGAGAATTAGTACCACTGTGTTTTCCTTCCTTTCTAAAAATGTAACCCCCTGCCTACTTAGTGTATATAAACTACTTAGTGTATATGATCTTCCACTTACATAACTCATTCCTATGTGTGCAGTTTGTTTGTGGGTTTTCTAGATTTCTGGTTAATATCCTTGATTAGAAACAGTTATCCTGTATTTCACCATTAAAAGAGAATTGTAAAGTTATGGACAAGCACTATGGACAATTGTCTATTAGGAAAGTCCAAGACTTTTTTTTTTTTTTAATTCCAATTTTAAAGGCTTCCTTGGACAGTGATATTCCACTAACATTATTAACTGTGCTTTCAGAATAAATGCCTATTAAAAGAGCTGAATAACAATTTTTTACAACGGAAGTAGTCTGGCTTTTTACTAAATTAAAAAGACATTTCCACGATTCAAAATTCTGAGCATGCCTGGGCAGAAGAGGAGATAGAAGATTTCTAACTGTGTTGCTCTCTCTCCACATCCTTCTCATAACCTGAGAGTATATCATCAGTCTTGAGTCTAGTTATAGTCAGAATATGTACAGATTTAATTTTCAGGTAGTTTATATTAGTTAATATTTAGATACTGATGCAGTTTATTAGGTCACACAGCAAAAAGGGTGTAGAATAATAGTAACTTTGAACGAAACTAGCACCTACTATGTGAAAACCTTGTATCACATTATTCTTTATTAATCATTCATGTCTGAGATTTTACTCAGGACTCTGTATTTTTTTTTTTGTTTAACCAAAAAAGTTATGCAAGCTCAAATAGCAGGACAAAAGCTATGAGTGCTGGATTCCAGTCATGGGCTGCCAACAGTGAAAGTCACTACAAAGATTAATGAAAACAAGATTTATTCTCCTAGAAGATGCTGTAGTCATTCAAATTCTCTTCAGAGAGTGAAGATCTCAATATGGCTCCATGGTAATTGCAGGCAAATGTCAACTTGGCATATTTAACTGCAGTTAAACATTGTCGGGGAAAAAAACCCCACAGCTCTGTATTAGGCTTTGGCAGAAAACTCATTGTAGCTAATTGTCATACACTTCAGGATTCTTATTTTACAGTGAGGTGGCAGAGAGGTTGCTTGTTTTTTGAGTGTTTTCTCAAATTTTTAATATTTGTGCTTAACAGCTTTTACCTAGGAAGGGGATCAGTTGGTTTGATTTGCTTGTCATACATGTTTTATTAACCACTCCAAGTGGTAGGGAAGATCCAATTAATTCTTTGAGAACAGGAAAGGTAGCCTAGCTGAGACATATATTAAAGCAATGTGCATCTCTTACCAAAAAATTCTTGTAACCATCAGAGGCCAACTTAAAAAAAATATAATGGCAATGTCATCCTTCAGCATTAAGTAGGCTTTGTGGAGATGTTAATAAGTGAGCCTCACCAACGGTTTGTAAGCAAAATGTCTATATCTACAAGATGGAAATCTGTAATTTCACACAGATTTTTAAAGTCAGGTTGAGCTCATGAATTATCATGCCTCATATTTCTTTTTTAAACTACTCCTTTGAAAGGAAGTTTGTCTACATTCACAGGTTCACATACAGTAAAAGAAGAAGCATCTTTTCTTTTTAAATTTCATTCAATAACCCCCTCAATTACTCTATACAATTATTTGAAGGTGACACAGTTTCTGGTTTGGCTGATCCACATTCAGAATGAGCTTTAGGAGCAGAATCATTTCTCCTGTCAGTGCTGGCTTTTGAGGGCTGGCTTCTGATGCTATTGCATATGATAACTGACAGATCTCATATCAGATTGTCCGAAAGTCTAATGACAGGAATAATAGTATCAAAAAAGCATATTGAGCAGTCATGACATATGGCCTTAGTGGTCCTCAGTCTTGGGATCTATGAGTGACTCAGACAGAACTATAGGCAAGTCAGAAAATTACAGATTTTAGAGCTTGGAGCTCCACTCTGAGAATGGAGACATCAGAAGCTACACAAGAGAAGTGAAGCAAAGCAAAGTGAAAAGATACCTCTCACTTTTCTTCCAGATAAGAGTTTGAAAATGAACCAAATATCTAACAGAGACATGTTTGCTCACACCCTTCTGAGGTATCCAACAGGTAAAATTAGAGTTCAGGTTAGACTCAAAGATGAAAGAGCCTGATCCCACACTGTCTGTGGCCTAAGCTGGTCCCCCATTATTCTGCCAGCAACTGACTAGCAGTCAAGGCCTTATATACTTAGACTAGACTGGAATATTAAGGCAGGTTGTGAAAATTGATGGAAAGTGATCATTTTTGGGGCATGTAAGTTGATACCTACTGAGATGAATGGGCTTTTTCACATATCAGAGGTTTTATGTCAGTCTGCAGGTATAAGGAGGGGATCACTTACATTAAGCGAATGCCTTCTCACTTACTCCAGAAAAATAAAGCTAATTGTAAAGAGAAGATGTTGATTGCCTTCGACAATTGTGAGGACATAAGGCAGCTCTAGTTAAATCCTGACAGGTGGTAATTGTTTACATGGTCAAAAAATACCAGTGTTATGAAAATAACACTATGAAAATAAGCAGGCTTAACTTGAGCATCAGCTATTGAAACCATGTCAACTACAGCAAAGCATAAGACGCATTTCATCATAGCTTCTAAAATACCCCTGTGTAATATCAGCCTTTTGCTCTTAGAATTTTTTATTTATGGTGGAAGACAAATTCTGTTGCCAGAATGTTGCCATATATGCTCTGAGTGATCAAATTTGAAGTGCTTCATACACATACTCCTTAATATATTAGAACAACTTGAGATGAATAATAAAAAACTGCAAATTTTGCAAGATGGAGAAGAAATAAAACCAGTATTTCCAGTGCCTCAGTCACTGATTTTCAGGTGTTTGATGAAAACCAAAACTTTGCTGTCTGTTTTTCATCTATACGTTCGAGTGATTTCATCTGCTATATTGACTACATCTGCTGAAATCACAGAAACAAAGACACACATTTTGTCAATTACAAGAGGACTAATGCATTTATAATTATGCAACATAGTGAACTACTGTAAATAATGTACGTCTAATGAATATATTAAAAAATTTTGTCAGCATAGAAACTGACTGAAATAAGCTCAACAAGGTTGTTGAGAGGAAAAGTGTTACTGATACATTATTAACAGCTGTCATCAAATCAATGAATGCTACCTGACTTCCTTTTAATGTGCCAGGCTTTCTAAACACATTTATGAGCAAGAGAATACTTCTTTGAACATTTTATGAATATATACATATACACATACATTTAATAAATATTTAATAACTATGTATATTTTAAAAAGACATAAATTGGAGTTAAAGCACCTTGGGGCTCCAGTCATTAAATATTACTTTACTTCACAGCTAGAAAGCTTAGGTAGCCTCAGTTTATTTCCTAATGAATAGAACTCTTTTTAAGAAATATTGTTGCAATCTAAAGCAGCACAAACCGAAGCTCTTTTTTTTCCAGTTTGGAGAATAACAGACCCTAAACCATGGCCTCTGCCAGGTAATTTAGCACAGTATGACTTGTATTAATATTTCCATTCCATTTATCTAAATCATCTATGCACTGAAATAATTCATGGTGCCATTGTACCAGCTCTTGCTAAACAATAATTACTGAAACTGACACAAAATAGTTGATTTGTAGGTGGGCTTAGTCTTTAAATGGATCTTGTTAATAGAAAAGACTCTTGATTCATGAGTGTAGTTTAGTGCAAAACAATTTTATGCCATGGTAAATTACCATCAAAACATAAAAAAAGAAATGAAGCCATGCTGTGCCCCAAATTAATCAAAACTATTTTGAAAGCTTCTTGATTTGCAATCTAAAATACAAATTGACAGAAATAAAAGCTTAATATAAAACAGAAAGCTAAGGCATCTGAATATTTGGCAGGTAAATACTGATAGGATGTGTTTTATGGGGAATTAAAGCTGCAAATAAAAACTAAGGGTATTTAAATATTTTATAAGAGCTCTTGAGTGGTGAGTCCACAGACACAAAATTCATCCTTGATTTCTTCTCAGTAATTGCACCAGCACTTGAAAAACATTTTGCTGTTATCAGAAATGCCCATCAGCTTACACCACTAGTGGTCCCAAAACATTTACCTCCTGCAGACCTGGGAATCCTCACTTTTGTGGGAAGCTATTTCTCTGCTCATTTCAATCACAGCTAGAAGGTCCATTCTTTGAAGTAATATGCAGAACTATTTGAAGTAATACACAGAATGAGTAAACTTAGACAATAAAAGGCATCTTAATGAAGCCTATGGAAATTCTAGCATGTAAAATGTTGAAATATCTGTCTAAATTTTTACAGAATTTATTTTGCAAAATAAAACAGTATTAAAATATAATATTCCAGGTAAAAGTATTTTTTCTTTGTTTCATTATCATATCACTTTGTGCATTGTCTGAGAACTGCAATTTCTAGAGAACTTTCCTGTACCCAAAATTCTTAGGGTTAGGTTCACTATTGTGCATACCTCCAGAGCCAGTGAAATAGGGTTAAGAAACCCTCAACCTATGTCTAAATATAGGGATCATGAGCTGGGCACACAAGATCATGCTGAGGTTTGGACCTCCTTTCCACACCTCCTGAGTGCCTTAGTTTCCAAGGAAACTCAGGGTAGAAAGAACAGGGAAATAGCTGAGGGGTGTTTCAGCAAGCTCCTAACCTGACTAACCAGGGAAGTCCTGGCTTCTGAGGGTACTGAGGGCAGTACTGGGGCAGGAGAGAACTATATGACTTCAGGGCTCTACTGTCCAAATAGGTTGGGAATGCAGGAACCAGATCTGTAGGATGAGTTCTGACAACTCACACCCTCTCCAGTTCCACTGATTAGAGGCAAGGCTTCCCTGAGCTGGGGCAGTTGGCTGACCCTTTTGGTTTTGGGAAAATCCAACAAGACAATTTTGACATCAGAACAAGATTTACAGGAAATAAAGCTCTCGGTAACAACTTGAACTATGATCATAAAATTCTTATAGTTTCCTATCAAGGAGGAAAAATCAGGCAAATTTTGTACAATGAATGCGGAAAGACTCCTGCTAGAGGGAAAAAATATTATTATATGATCATACAGTCAATGTACTAATTCAAGCAGAGTCCAAGGACAGTCCTATGCATCACTCGAACCTCTTTCATCACTTAATAACTTCTTTGCTAAATTAACATGTTTCTTTTCATATAGCTTAATCACGAGAGAGGATTCCATCTGAGGCTGATCACTACACCTTTCCAATTAGACTGAGATTTGAAACTCCCATTTTAAATATTGGTAATCTTTATTCCCTCTAAGAAAAACTTCAGATCTGGACTTAAACTCTGTAATTGAAATCTGCTTACTTCCATCTCGTGTATAAAAAGAGAAATTGCTTTTGCTGTTTTTTGGGGTTTTTTCCCTGGAAAACTTGAGTAGTAAAACATTATTTACTGTGTTACCTAGCTGGTAACTAGTACTGTGCTGAGCAAGATTTTGCAATGCATTTTGCATTCTGTAAATAGTCACAGATTGAGTGCAATGGAGTTCAAAGTGTGATATTATGTCAAATCCTGACTGAGGAACGAAGTGCAAAAGAGCAGTCCATTTTAGAATTAATATATTACTGGTCTTGTTCTTGTTTCCAGGAAAGACATACTTAATTTTTCTGTTGATTTCTTAACAAAGCAAAAATAGTATTTCTCCATTTAGTAATTAGTCATTAGTGATGATTTATGAGCAAATATAAAAAGTGCCTTTAACCTAGGGGGAGAAGAAAGACCTCTAGACCATGATCCTAATTGATTTTAACTATAGGCTTTTTTACCTTCTGCTTGACTTTCAAGTAACCACTGGCACCACTGGCACATCCAAGCACAAACGCAAGCTGGGCCAAGAATGGATTGAGAGCAGCCCTGAGGAGAAGGACTTCAGGGTGCTAGCTGATGTGTAGCTCAAGATGAGCCAGCAGTGTGCACTTGCAGCCCAGAAAGCCGACTATATCCTGGGCTGCATCAAATGGAGTGTGACCAGGAGGTGATTCTCCCTCTCTAATTTGCTCTCATGAAACCTCAACTGCAGTACTGCATCCACCTCTGGCGACTCCAGCACGAGAGACGTAAACCTGATGTAAGGAGTCCAGAGGCCACAGAGATGATCAGAGGGCTGGAGCACCTCTCCTATGAAGACAGGGTGAGACAATTTGGCTTGTTCAGCCTGAAGAAGAAAAGGTTTCAAGAGACCTTAGAGCAGCCTTCCAATACCGAAAGGGGGCTTACAAGAAACCTGGAGAGAGAATTTCTACAAGGGCATGTAGTGACAAGACAAGGGGGACTGGCTTTGAACTAAAGGAGGGTAGATTTAGATTAGATGTTTGGAAGAAGTTCTTCACTGTAAGGGTGGTGAGGCACTGGAGCAGGCTGCCCAGAGAAGTTGTAGCCGCCCCATACCTAGAAGTTTTCAAGGCCAGGCTGGACAGGGCTCTGAGCAACCTGGTCTTGTGGAAGATGTCTCTGCCAATGTCAGGAAGCTTGGAGCTAGATGATCTTTAAGGTCCCTTCCGACTCACACCATTCTATGATTCTATAATCTAGAAAATTGAACTATTTTACTGAAAAGTAAATTTTGTCTTCAGATTCTTCAGCTGTGATTATTAATGGTATAAATAATCACATTGGAAGTCATGCATGACAGCGAAGGACCCACCACCTTTGAAGAGAGAGCACTAAAAGCAGAAAATAATTTTTATAAATCACTCAGGTAGTATTTTAATTTCAAAGTGCTCTACAAATGCTTCTAATGAATAACCACAGTTTCATGTGTGTGTGCAGAGCCTTATGGCTACCTTAAAGCAAACAGTATATTTGACCTTTACTTCAAAGGAAAGTTGAAGGACAGCGCTGAGAAGCTACTCCCAGAAGATTTAAGCAAGGTACAAGCAGCTCTCTTCTAGTGGCTAGTTTCATTGAATGTATAGCCTATGTTCTTTTAGTGTTAAAATTTGAAACCTTAACTTTATGGATCATAAACATGATAGTTTAAAGAGCGCTTTGTCCCAGCTGAGCCGTTGGCTTTTACAGTATACTTGGCATAACATGCACCACCTGGAGGGGGTGTAACTGCAACAGCCCAGAGCTCTCCCCTGCAGTCTGTGTTCTGTGGCTGCTGTTCTGCAGCCTGTGCCACAACAAGCTTTTGGTCAGCAGTGACTAGTTGAAACTAACATGCATATATGCGTATCTATATTGAGGATTTGCAGGCTTATATCTATATATTTTTACCTATGTGTACATCTAGTGTTTCTGTCTGGATGCTTTAGCTGGATATCACTTGATACACCCTTCAGAAACTGCCAGCTGGGGCTACTGGGAGTCCAGGCAATAAAGAGACAGGGACAGGAAAAGGGTGGGAAACACCATATGTATGTAAGGGCAGAGTCAGATGAAAGAAAAGGAATTAACTCCATACCAGCTCTTCACTGGTTGTCTTTAATATTATAAATTATGGGATATGGTAAATAAAACCTAAACCCTTAGATAAGATACATGTATATTTACCAAAGAGCTACATGGTATGACCAATATTTAAAAGTTTAACACAGAAAAGATTAAAAAAAAAAGCTGCTTTTAGAGAACCACAGGTAATAGAACCAATTAAGCAAAACAGCAGTTTATCCTTATGTTACACTTTGTTATGTTTATTGGTCAGTAATCAACACTCCTTTGGTGTCGCACAAAATAAATAGATAGATGATAGATAGATAGATAGACAGACAGACAGACAAACAAACAAAAAGCGAGTAGCTCAACAGCAGAACACCCCAAAGTCTGTATATGTTGCTCCATCCATTAAAAAAGGAGAGATTCTTCTATTTCCATCCAATATTTACGACCGTGATCTGTCCTCATACCATATAAATGGGCACACACAGACAATTAGGTAGAAGAGAATTTGATACAATATTGATTCTAAAAGCCAAAGTATTCCTGTAATCAGTGGTAAAATGTGGTATTAGAACCCCTCATTGTCTCTGTTGTAGAATGCTGCATCAACAGATATTTAGTGAAGGGAATTAAATCAGCAACAACAGGTTTTCTGAAAAAGCATCTGGGGATGGCAGGTAGCCATGAAGATGCCTGCTTTGCAAGTGAAATGTGGCATTCATGCACAGTGATAGTCAGTGTTCATTTTCCACTCACTTTTCCATTAAAGAAATGAATGCTGTAACTACTCAGTCAGAGGACAGAACTTTAAGTACTCAGCCTTATCTGTCAATCACATAGCACCAATATAAGAAACACAGCAAAAAGGCAAACACTCCATGAACAGGCACTTAAGCATACAAATTATTTAGTGAATGCTTAACTGTGATGCTACAGAAACCATTTTACAAAAGATTCACGTTCATGGAAATGGACATTAAATTAATTAGACAAAATTTTCACTGTTGTTGAACAATACCATTTAAGAGCTCTAGCACCTTGCCGAACAAAATCCACCTTTTCAAATTCAGTCTGTACTAAAAGACATCTTATACAAAAAAAAAGACTAGACTACTGGAGACAATAGGTCAGACTGATTGATACAATAGGCTGAATTTTATCACCAGTGTCATCCCATCTGAATTACACCTGAGATTAATTTACTCTGTTGTTTATGTAGAACAGCGCTAGAATGAATACAACAACCTTTTAAACCTGAAATGTTACTTTCATGCCATACTTGTGCCCTGGTGCTGTGACTTACTTCAATCAAGAGTGATGAGTTAAGTTTAGCAGTGGTTATTTTAGGCAACAGACATTTGAGAAAGGATTTGTTGCATAGGAATAATTTACTTCCTTAATAGCAAAAGAGACCAGCAGCAGCTTCGCTTCCATATATCCAGACCATTTGTATGAGCACTGCTATATCTTCCAAAACAATAAATAACTTGAAGATCAATAATGTGACAGCATCTTGGTAGGTCTTCCGTCTGCTTATAGCAGCACAGAGTTACAAAAAAGGTTAAACAAGAAGATAGTTAAAACACATGGTCAGAGATCAAAAGTTATGGATTCTTTCCTCTTGCATCAGATGTATTCAGAATTTACCTACTGAGGTCCATGGGCTGTCTTGGCAAATTGTTCATGATGTCTTGAAACGAGATCAAAAGCTATTCTTCCATGATAGGTATTACTCACAATGTTGACACTAAGCAAATAACATTTTTCCATCCTTTATTGAATAATATCTCACATAGCTGTTACTGCCATCTACTAAAGTCCAATTAACATTGAAACTATATATATGCATGTTAAACATACGTTAATGCTTTAGCACAAAAGATATTATTGTATTGATTCCATGGTGATCATGAACACCAGACAGCATCAAAAGATTAAAACCTGCTATGATATTTGCCAAATCAAGGCAAAATTGTCTCTTTCCAATCTGTTCAAGTGGAATAATGCTGCTGGTTTTTTTTAATTGAAAAATTTAGAAAAACAAAATGTGGCCTCATACTAAGATCTAGATGATGTCTCAAGAGAACTTTAAACTGTTTTATGACTATTTCAAGGGAAAACCAGACCATTTATTTTTAAGCTATTTACTTATCTCTGGTCAAAATAAAATTAGTGTTGTAAAGAAAACCATATGACTCTCAGAATTCTCTCAAAGTTTTATTGATATGTTTTATGCAAATTTAAGTCTATAATCCAGAAAAAAAATATTAAAGAATGCTTAGGCTTTAGTAGAGTGTAAAAAAGGCATTTTGATGAGTAGCAAAGGAGTCTTAGCACGTGCTTACACAACTAAATCAAGTAAAACATGTACATTTACACTTTAAGGAAAATACAAATGATACCACTCTTTAAGCAAATTTATTCATTGTTTCCTGATAAAATTTACAGTTATGCCATCACTCCCCATTTAATCCTCTTCATAGTGTTCAGTAGTCATAGTCATCATGTCAAGTTTAATGTGTTGATAACAAGCATTATCATTTAAGAAATTGGAGGGGTTTTAATGCCTACTCCTAAATGACGAGACAAATTCCATGGCTGTATTAGTAAGGATATAACTATTATTATTAAGCCAAAGCATAGCTTTATTTGCTTAAATCAAAATATTATGAAACAGTGAACTTAAAGAAAGAGATGAGGAAAAATGCCTCTGAGGAGACTGGAGTTCTTCACTGGACGCTAAAATTGAAACAGTAAAGTGGCCCACTTCATGCAGTGCTGAGTTTCAACTAGCATTGTTCCATGTAAGTTTCTTTCCACAAAAAAAAGCCAAACAACAGTTTTCGCTGCATCTTGTGAATGCTTCTTAAAAATGAATACTTAATACTTACTCCAAACAAAAATACAATTAAATTCAGTAGCAGCATAACAGAGTTTGAATACAAGTAATGAACTTACTAAACAATATTCACTTCAACAGTTTCAAAGTCACAAAGAGCTCCAATTTTACAATGCTAAGGACTAAGAGTAAGACTAAGTAAGAGGACTGATGTACTCCATAGTACTGTCCATGAGCTGTGTGGTTTGGAAATAATGATTATTGTACTTCCGAGCAGGCATATTTATTTACAACAAACCCTTTGAGTTTTTCTACTCTTGACATTAAAATCTGTGTCCTATACCTATTGGTGTTGTTCTCTCCAAATACATAAGGGTAACTTTCTGCATCCCTCTTCAAGAACACCTGTGCCATGGATGCCTATAAATCTGTAAGTTTTGTTGTACCTATCACAGGCTAAAATGGTGCTCATCAGCTGAGTCGGTACTAAGAACCCCACAGAGCCATTGTTCCTCAGAACAATCTTTTATACTATTAAGTGGCCTCCATTTTTTTCTTCACTGAGACACAGTTTCACTTGGCAATTAGAAGTGTTAATTGCTTGCTTGTAGTCCTTTTTCCAAATTAACAGATCAGATTCATTACTAGTACATCTTTTATATACTTTCTACTTTTTTGTCAGCTCAGCATAACTAATAAGAATATTTTATAGCATAATGTCAAATATAATGTCAAAAAGCTCTATCTGCACAAATCAGTAACAATGTACTGTCTCAATATCCCATTAATGATTTGTTTTATGACCTGTCAGTCAGCCAGATTTTAATCCACTGATTATGTATCACGTTGATTTGGGATCAATCAGCTTCCTTAAACAAAATATATTGTAGCACAAGGTCAATTGCTCATATAAGTCTAATATATCAATATTACTTTTGTCAAGCATAATAATCACCTAAAAAAACCAGTATTGATGTAATTTGACAGACTATATATTTCATAAAACCTTGATGCTTGGTTTTCATAACAACAAAGTTCTTAGTTATCTAATTTAGGATGCACAGTATTTTCTTTAGTATTGCTATGAGAGAATTGTAAGTACCTGTATTATAGAAATTATCTTTAGGAAATACTGGTTACCTCCTTACTGCAAGTAACTATAAAGTTCGAAGAGTTTCCTCGTCATATGATTACATAACCTTCTTTTTATCTGAATAAAGAAAAAAAAAATTTTTTCAGAAATTTTCTGCCTTTTGACATGGTTATTAGAGATGTCATTTTTTATATATAATAATGGTCAATACTCTTTAAAGGTTCCTTTCATCCTGTTAGCTTAAGCTAATGAAAAAAAAAAATCATACGTATGATGAAAAATGTTAATAGAAAACTGAAAGATTACTTTAGAAATTCAAATGAAAGACCAGCTGGATTGATTATTGAAAGCTACTAAAAACCTAACAGTGATAATCTGACTCAAATCTCAACCATCTACCATCTCTCCTTAACTAGATTTTAATCAAAAATACATTATGTTCTTCACATAAATGAAAAAAAAAAAATCAATTGCTGAATCTACTAGTTTCCTAATATTAGAGGTATAGAGGGTTTTTTTTCTGCAATTCTTGGAGACCAATCTTAACCAGATATTTCTCAGTATGGAAAACTTTTTGAACAAGCAGACATCCTAACACCTTAGTTAACTTGTGTGAAGAAAGACAGGGAAGTGTGCATACACTGTGTTATTCCAGTGTTATTTCAGCTTTCAGAACTCAGTGATAGATCACTGAAAAATAGATGCCAAAGCTATTTTTATTTTTCATCCAATTTCTCCATCCCTGAAATGTGCTTACATTGCAAGTCTTTTGGCATATGAATCATATTTTCAATCTTGTGTATGCTCAGTGCTGTTGTGCATGGGAGGCACAATTATTAGTAACGCCCCATATGACCACTAGTTTACTCTGCCAGGTTTTTCAACAAGGACTTCTAAATATCAATAAGGACTTCTAAAATTATATTTCACATTCAATTCACACTTTTTAAAATTAAAAAAATTAATTAAATTAAAGAAATTTTCATAGCTTTGATAATAACTATTATTATGATGTTCATGCTGTTTTAATTTCTAAAAAAAACATAAGGCTCAGACTTAACACCCCCTCTTTATAGGAATGTTACCAAAGAGTTTTATGAGGTAATATGGAACACTACATTTGTGTCTTGTGTCAGTCAGGGTTAGCACAATAAGGCAAGATTTACAGACCTAATCACCAGAATCATCATTCTTTTATTTTATATTGCAAATGTTGTTCCTATGCTAAAGTTTTCAGCTTTTGAAGGAGAGCTCACATACAGCATCCTTTGGGGTATTTTTAAAGGCTAGTCTAGTATGATTCACTTATTGGCATGAAAACAACAGTTTAATTCCTTTGAATCCTTTCATTTACTGTCTAATGCTATAGTCTACATAGATGCTGTTGCTGAGCAACAGCATACCTTAAGCAGCAGAAACATATCGTAAGATACAATTTTCTGCAAATCTTCTTTTATTGAAATAACCTAAGATGCTTATTACAAGCCTTATTTTTAATAGTTAATGGGTTTTGTGGACACTGGGCATAATGCCTGCTATAAAACTAAGCCTAGATTTACATTCACAATAGTGTAATAAAATCTGGACCTGCTAGGCCATAGTGGTTTTCTAGGGATAATAATTTCAGCACTAACAATTTTAACTGCACAGAAAAAATTACATAGTACCAAACAACGTCTCCAAAGTATTCATAGAGCAGGTGCAATGAGGTTCATTTACAGGAAAAAATGTCAGGGATTCCTTTTTTTTTTTTCCTTTCTTCTCAGAAAAATGGCTTTCCTTTAGTAGACAAAAGCACTTTCTTTAAATAAAATGACTTTAAAAAAATTAAACTGGGGAGAACAATGAAAAGAGGAATATTTGGAAAGAAAAAAAAAAAAAGGATGGGATGGAAAGTCTTCGATAGATGGGGTAATAATGCGCCCTAGATCACTGTTCTCTCTAGGTATTGATGTGAGTGAAGTTAATGATAAGAACCTAAGTGACAAGATTAATAAAAGCAACCATTATGATGAGCTGAAAGGAAGGACATTCACCGTCAGCAAGTTTTGCTTCAAAGTGTTATTGTTCAAGCTAGTGAGCATCATGTCAATAACTTGAACAAACAAAAACTCAAGATCTCTGCCACTTTATCCACAAGCTGAAGTAAATTCACATGAGATCCTTGGCCTGGTCCTGTAATTTATCAGAGAACAAACTAGCTAGAGCTGCCTTCTTCCACACTGCAGTGCAGCAAATAGGTGAATGTATGCACTATAAAGGAATATTAATGTTTCAAATCATATAATAAAACAAACAACCAAACCCCACACCTCCATCACCCCCCCCAAAAAAACCCAAACAAAACTCAAAAATATTTTCCATAGTAATCAATACCTAAATTTTGCACTGTAAAAATCTTCTCCTTCTGGACTGTGTCAAAGATTGAGAAATACCAGAGCACTTACGCAATAAATTTTGCCAGCATGACAAGCCTCAGGATCCAATCTCCCTTCATTTTTCAGATGCTATCAACACAGCAAGAACAGCAAAAAATAATAATAAAGTGCAGAACTGGTAGTTTAATATAATAATTTCCTGACTTTTCTCCCAAAATTAAACAATTCCTTTCATACATCAACTGTAAAGGGATAAATACAAGAAAAGAATTATGTATAAACTTGCATAATCCAACTGCATTGATAAATATACTTAAAGACTGTTTCCATAAGTAGTTAGATTATTTTTATAAAAAAGCTGCCATCAAGTCTTTTACATATAAAGCACTGCTATTTCAAAGCTATTTGACATGCTTTTATTATGTAAATTAAATAAGGTTGATAATTCTCAATAACATGTAATGCTATATTACAACATCCATATTGCCTTGTATCATATTAAAATACAATGCATTTTCCAGTCTTGTATATTGCCCCAGAAGCATGCCAACCATTCATTAGATTACTGACTGCAATCCTGGGGAGAAAGCATAGTTTTACTGAGTACAAGATTTAGTGAAACAGTGCAATTTACATATCAAGCTCGTTGTCATTTTACCACATAATCTAAATCCTTTGTAGGACTACTTGATGGTTCCACAATTAAAAGCTTGTTAGTCACATCATTCGCTTCTTGATTTTAATCCTAACTCACATGGTGGGGCACAAGCTACCTTAGATATTTCATATGGTTGGGGAGTACAAAGCTGGGGGAAGGAAGAAGAGGCTTACTCTGTCAAGAAACAATACCCACTATTAGCAGCATAGCACAGATCATGCTGTGTTTGGACAGACAGAAGAGTTATGAAACACAAATAGTACACATTTCTCATCTACACACCTGAACTAAGGTGGCAAGATAATAGTATCTTGCATTTTCACGTTATTGCAACTACTGAACTGGATGTACAGGAAGCATGATGTGCAGATGTTTGTGCTTTGTTCACAAACCATTAACACCCCCCACTTCAGAGTCAGTGTGTTTACCACATCCGGCAAAACCAGAAAAGGTGTAGTAGGCAGACACAGAGAAACTTAGGCTAGAGAAAACTTTTTTCTTTCAGCACAGCATGCTTCTGGAATTATCTGGATATGTATAGATTTACATTACCTTAGACAGTCTGTGCATCGCCACATGTGGTCCCTGCTACAGGGAAAAATTCTTATCCGAAATCATATCAGAAGCATAAAAGAATACCACTAAATCAGCTCTGTATTTCTGCTTCTGGATTGCTCCAATTAAGTCAATTTCTTTAGACCTAAGCTATAATCAGATGGTAGGATTTGCCCTTTGAAAGAGGAGTTATCAGGAGGAAGTACACACCCCTTAGAGCAGACTGGATATTGCAGGATATGTCAGATAAGAGGGTAAGCATGAGTAATTTTTTTTTCCTTCTCTTCTTATCCCTTCATTTTGACACTGCATTAAATGCTTCTGGCAGTCCCTCTGCAACATTTTCCAAATCCACTCATTCTTCTCTCTTTCCAAAGAAAAAGAAACTTTTGACCTTGACCTTGGTTTCTAAAATTCTCTCTTCCAAATATAGAACTGATAACTTTAACTGTGTGTTGCTTTGTCCATGTGGCCAGCCTGAAGACATCGTTAAAACTCTTTTGTATAGTTTAGCAATACCAGACTGGGAAGGTTTTGTTTTCAAATTTGGGTAACTATATTCTCTACCTTGGAGGAAATCCAGGTCCACCTTCCACTTATGGGGCAACAGATGAATGGGCTTCTTGCAGGAAAAGAATATAGTAATTTATGCATGTGAGTGTGTCTGTATATACAAAACCATTCACAACAACACTTCTCCACAGTAAGCATGACTGGAACATCCAGCAGCAGGTGGTGTGACTTCAGGTAATACAGAGTTGGATTTTGATTTGTCTCCAACCACAGCAGTAACCTGCTCCTTGCCCTTCATCCTGCCAGGTCCCTCTGCATTGCAGTCAACCCAGACCATCTTGTAGTGCCAGCAAATGCCCCAATTCCCCAGTGCCAGGAGAAAATAAACTGTTTCCCTCTCTGCCTTCCCCCATGCTACAGCAATTGCCCAACTTCGTTTTTTGATATGTCAGATTGTGACTTCTCCATGGGATCTATGACAGAGTCCTACAGTTCACAAAATCTTTGACACTGTCTGTTTGCTTGTTTTAAACTTAATGCTTCAGAGCAAAGCATTTGCTGCCAATAGCTCACTAGCTCTGAGAAGCAATGTCTGTTACTTGTTCAAGTTTGCTGTGACAGCTATGCTTTTAATGACCTTCACCACCTCTTTGCAGAATAAAGAGTCGTGAGCTTTGTAACCTCCACTTTTAAGAAAGCCAGTTGCTGTTTTGTGATATGAACTGCTCTTTTCCCTACCTTGTCTGCTCTATCCTTCTGAGAAAGGTGACACAAATGGTGACGTGGAACACTTTAGATATACTGGCATAATTACATTTTCTTCCCAGTTTCGTCTGAGAATCTAGCATTAGTTTTGTCTTTTTCATTTGTCAAACTGAGTAAATGTTTTCAGAGAACTTTCCTGGTCACTTCAAGATGTCTTTCCGATGAATAAAAAAGCCTTGTTACGGCCTGTATTTATGTGTGAAGAGCTGGTATTATTTCTGCCCCACTCATGTATATTTGCCTTTTGTTGATAGATCATCAAAAGATGAGTCTTGCCTGCAGGGTTTTGCAGTCAGTTTTAGTACTCTTCTGTTATTAGTCAACATCACAGAAGTTAGCAACTTTGCCCATTTACCTAATTTTCCTGACTATGAGTCCATTCAGTAGTACATATTCCTGTACATGTCTTGATATGCACTTGCTAAATGTATCTG
>JAOSLQ010036026.1:52135-62689 GCA_025629905.1 Lorius lory | reverse complement strand
CATCCCTATAGCCCCCCTTCAGATACTGGAAGGCTGCTATGAGGTCTCCATGCAGCCTTCTCTTCTCCAGGCTGAACGGCCCCAACTTTCTCAGACTGTCTTCATACAGGAGGTGCTCCAGCCCCTGATCACCCTCATGGCCCTCCTCTGGACTTGCTCCAACAGCTCAATGCCCTTCTTATGTTCAGGACACCAGAACTGTACACAGTGCTCCAAGTGAGGTCTCACAAGAGCAGAGTAGAGATGCAGGATCACCTCCTTTGACTTCCTGGTCACATTTCTTTTGATGCAGCCCAGGATACAGTTGGCTTTCTGGGCTGTGAGCGCACACTGTAGCCAGCTCTTGCTCAGTTTCTTGCCTACCAACATCCCCAAGTCCCCCTCTGCAGGGCTGCTCCGAATAACTTCTCGGCCCAACATATTGCTGTGCCTGGGATTGCCCTGACCGAGGCGCAGACTTGTTAAAGTCTGTTTGCTAATTTACAGGCAGCCAATATAAAGAAGATGAGAGGTCTAACCTGCTCAGGATTGTTCAAAACCAGAGAACAAATATGTCCTTGAATTCTGAAGAAGCAAAACCAAAGCAGCTACTCTGCTGGAAGCCTGACTGAAGAGGAATTGCAATAAATCAAGCACTGTACTTATTAGGAAGATGTCTCGCAGTTGCCAGGTCAGCATAGGACAAATAAGAGCAGAGGACAAGCAAAATGTACTGAGAAATTTTCATACCACATCCAGAAAACAGGGCTTACCACAGAACAGATGTATTTTGCAACAAGTGACAGAAAATTATAAGATTACTACAATGTCAGTCTTCAGTAGTAAAATAAAGTAGGCAAACTACTACATTCTTTACATATCTATAGCATCACTACTGTTTGTGTCAGAAAATTCTTGTGTCCTTGCAACAATACTCTGTAAGCTTGTCTGGGCAGGAAACATGCATTTATGTACCCGTTGATAAAAGACACCCTGAATGACCTCCACTCGGCAGCCAGGCTAATGTTTTTGTAAAACTAAGAACAAAATAATTTGTATGCATCCAGATGGCAATGTCATGTAAGCAATTCTCCAGAGAAGAGACTAAGCTCCACAGGGTACAAGATACACAGCTGTGCATTATGAGAGTGCTGATGTTATTCTATGCTTGTTAGGAAACAATTTTGTCTAAAGGCTTCACATATCCTTTGAGCAACAAAGGTTTGGAGACAGATCTTTGAAATATGTCATTTTTTCATACCTCTGGGCAGCATCTCTACAGTTTGATTATTTCTTACTGGTCTTGAGAGGATAAGTTCTAATACTCCAGTAGCATCTCTTAGTTGCTGAAGCAATCACCCATGATGAGTCATATCAGATGTTGCTGAAGCATCTGCTCTAAAACACCTATATATTTAGAATCTGCAGTTAGATGGAATACCTGCCTGAAAAGCTGCTGGTGTCTCAGAAGTGATGAGTAAAGAAACATACTCTTTTTTTCACAAAGTGAAAAACCTAAGCAAGACCTGATAGAGCAATAGATGGTTTCTGAGCAAAATGTCAAGGTCCTTGCTAAAAGCTGTCAGCATCATTCCAGCTTTCCAGAATACATTTTTAATATATCATAACCATGTTTTCAAGCAGCTAAGTATACACCACAATCAGAACTGCATATGCCACACCTCGTAGTTATTTTTCACTTCTTACTTGCCCATATAAAGCCAAGCAAATCTGGACCTCCCTTGAAGGAAGTTGAGACTATTTCCTCTTGTCCCATCACTTGTTAGTTGGAAGAAGAGACTGACACCCACCTTGCTACAACTTCAGGTAGCTGTAGAGAGTTGTAAGGTCTCCCCTAAGCCTCCTTTCCTCCAGACTAAACAACCCCAGTTCCCTCGACTGCTCCTCCTAAGACTTCTGCTCTAGATCCTTCAGGACCTTTGCTGCCCTTCTTTGGACACACTCCAGCACCTCACTGTCTTTCTGGTAGTGAGGGGACTAAAAGTGAGCACAATATTCAAGCAATGGTCTCACCAGTGCTGAGTATAGATGGACAACCACTTCCCTATCCCTGCTGGCACACTATTTCTAGTACAAGCCAGAATACTACTGGCCTTCCTGGCTGCAAGCTGGCTCATATTCAGCTGGCTGCCAGCCAACACCTCAGGGCCTTTCCTGAAAAGCAGCTTTCCATCCACTCTTCCCCAAGCCTGTAGTATTGTACGGGGTTGCTATGGCCCAAGTTAGGTAGCAGCATTTTGCCTGTTGAGCCTCATGCCATTAGCCACAGTCCATCTATCCAGCCAGTCCAGATCCTTCTTCAGACTCTCCCTACCCTCCAGCAGATCAACACTGCCACCCAGCTTGGTGTCATCTGCAAACTTACTGAAGGTGCAGTCAATCCCTTCATCCAGATCACCGATAAAGATATTAAACAGAACTGGCCCCAATACTAAGCCCTGGGGAACACCAGCTGTGACTGGGCACCAACTGGATTTAACTCCATTCAACACCACTCTTTCGGCTTGGCCATCCAGTCAGTTTTTTACCCAGTGAAGAGTACATCCCTCTAAGCCATGCGTAGCCAGTTTCTCCAGGAGAATGCTGTGGGAAACAGTGCCAAAGGCTTTACTAAAGTCTAGGTAGACAATACCCACAGCCTTTCCCTCATCCGCTAAGTGGGTCTCTTTGTCATAGAAAGAGACTGAGTTAGTCAAGCAGGACCTGCCTTTCACAGACCCATGCTGACTGGGCCTGATCAACTGGTTGTCCTCTACATGCCACATGATGGCACTCAAGATAATCTGCTCCATAACCTTCTTGGCAGGGAGGTCAGACTGACACGTCTGCAGTTCCCTAGACCCTTCTTTCAGTCATTTTTGTAGATGAACATCACATTTGCTAACTGGAGTCTACCTCATTAGCCAGGACTGCTGGTAAATGATTGAAAGTAGCTCGGTGAGCACCTCTGCCAGCTGCCTCAGTACCCTTGGCTGGATGCCATCCAGGCCCACAGACTTGTAAGTCTAAGTGGTGTAGCAGGTGACGACTATTTGCCCTCGGATTATGGGGCTTCATTCTGCTCCCTGTCCCTTTCTTCAGGGGGCTGGGTACAGAGAGAACAACTGGCAAAGACTGAGGAAAAGAAGGCATTATGCACAGGAATAATTTAGACACATCTGAGTTGTGTCATGGGCACAGTTTACCCAGTAATGGATACAATCTACATAAAAAACACTGTAGGGAACCCCTGGTTATCTACCTGGCTAAACACAGACACATTTAATTGCCTTGTGGAACCTATATTTTACTTGTGAAGTGTTATGCACATAAATGAGGATGTATGGAGAATGCTATTATTTACCTGATAAGAATATTAACATTCTAGTTGTGAGCATTTTCAAGTGACTGTTTTTCTTCTTTCTTTTTCCTCTTGAGTCTTAATGTAGGATATCTCCTACAAATTACATTGAGGAACTGTTTCAGGGGTAATTATTCTGATTCTTCTTATTCATCAACTGTCATTGGTCCTGATTTTCAAGTAAAAAGAGTACACATATCTGAATTAGCTTACGCTTCTTTAAATAGAAGCAGTTAATTCAGACAATAGCCACACAAGAATGGATCAGAAATAGTTAGCTCCTTTAAGCCAAAACCTTGCCATAATACAAATGAATGTTAGCAGATTAGACCTTCATTATGTTCAGTTTCACATCAGTGACAACCCTAAGATCTCGTAGCTTGTGAATCAGCAGGGGTGAAATGTGAACATTCAACCACTGAAGGAAACTGGGTTGACAGGTGCAGGGAAGTTAAAAAACATAACTGCGGTACCCACAACGTCCCTAGTCTTGAACGTATTTTATATATTAGAACTTCTACAGAATGACATTGAAAGTCTTGGCAGTAGGTTACTTAGAAGGCTGGGGCTAACATTTACAAAAAACATGTAGGGCCCCCAGCAGGATATATTTTGCATCTGGAGCACAGGGCAAGATCCTGAGAGGACTTTAGCAGTCTTTAACACTGCTGTGCCATTATGCATTCTATCAATATGCATAGAATTTCTTTCAACTAAGGCATATAATTAATCTTTAAAAACATAATACAAATAGGCTCTACTCAGAATCAGAACAGTTTTTATTCTGGTACCAGAAAGAAATGGCTTCCAGCATGAACAATGTGAGAAACCTTGTTCCTGTACTGTGTTTTTGCTGCCCTTGGCATTAGTTGTGGTACAACAGCACCCTGTCATGACCTGCAGTTTGAGGCACATGCAGAATGGATCACGGTGATATTAAAATAAAATAATTAAAAAAAAAAAAAAAAGCAACAACAAAACGGGGGTGAAAAACCGAGACGCCGTCTCTGCTAACATAATAAGCTCAATAGTGCCACCTGCTGAGAATAAGTTCAAAGTATTTGTCTCTCTGTGGCCAGTGGCTCGTTCAGACAGTATGTCTAATTTTATGCCGTCCACACTGCTCATAGTCCGATCTTTTCACAGTTCTGCTTTGCATAACATACTACAATTAGGCTCCCTTCCCCGGGCGGGTTTCATCCTCTTTTAGAGGTGAACAGACACAAACGAGGACAGTATCTATCTAGCAGTTGTCTAGAAATCTGTCTCAGCTGAGGTGAAAATGAGCTGCAGATTTAGGTGACATGCTGTGTCTTCCTCACATTACATCAAGGAGTTTAAAGGCTCTATCTTCAAATCAGTCTTTATTCTTAATATGGTCTCCTCCCTTATCTTAATCAGGCTTTTGTCATCATATATTAGTAATGCTAGCAGCCCAAGCAATAGAAGCTCTTTTCCTTCATTATGCTAAGAGACAAATTATTTCAGAGGAGGATACAGCCAGTGCGCACGAAGGTAAGAAAGGGAAACAGACACAAAATTTAGTTTCCACTGTCAAGCTCAAAACTGAAAAGACTGTAGATCTCCTTCTGTAAGTGAATGCTTATACTTTCACATCAAAAGATCTCAATCTATGTCCACACTGCACAGCTTCTACACCAGTTAACATGGCCTTCCTATTAAACCTCAAAAAGAAATTCTTATAGTTAAGGTCATGCATCCACAAAGGGCAAATACTGAGCTGAAGATCTAAATCCTCTTTGGGGCTACTTCACCCTAGTGCCATGGACACTCAGAAACAGGGAAGAATATTTTCAAGCACCTGAATGGAGTCCACGCATCAGAAATCTTGCATATCTCCAAAAGACATGGACTACTCTTTGTAAGACATAGCCTGCTGTTCCTATATTTATATACTTATAATTATTCTTGACATAGATTGCCCTGGAATGGATGGATAATTCAGGATCCTGAAGCACATACATTTTGGGTTTTGTTCCCTGCAACATCTTCTCATGGTAAAGAGTAAAAACAAAAGCGGGAAAAAACACAAACCACATTACCTTTTTTCAAAGTAATGGAAACATAAAGAAGGATGACAAGGCTACAGACAGAGTGATCTGTTTCACAGTCTGTAAACTGTGCTTCCTAGTGTGGAAATGAAGCCTACATGAATACCCTGTTAGCAAGTCTAACTCAGGAAATGTTCTGAAGAGAAAAATCAAGTGCAGCTCTAACAGTTCACAGTACACAGCTTCTAGAAGTATGAGGAAGGGCATCTTAACCCACACATCTGAAAATGAAACTGGTAAACTCAGTCAACTGCCAGGATCTATCATGTCATAGAAACCTGCAGAAACCACCCTGTTTCTGTGTGGTTTTTTTGCTTTCAAATGCGGCGTACCAAAAATCATTTCACCAAAACTGCTTGATCCCCTCCTTCACTATGGCACTTTTAAACTGTTAGAGTCTACAACACCATTCAGAGAGAAAATGTGGTTATTTCCCATAAATATTCAAGTTCTTAAGTGGCAGTCATGTACATTGATGATACCTGCAAGTTACCAAGTGAATTATTTATTGGAGGGTGCACTAGACTTGGCCACCCCCTTCACTTACTAACAATTCTCCTGAAAAAATAGACTCTTCTTTTCTAATGTGATGAGTGAACTACAGTCTGAATAGCAGATGCCAAGAGCGTGTTGCCTATTTATATCAAATAACAGGCAGACTGTCAATGATCTTCACGGTATTTTCCTAATCTTCTTTCCAACTTTCAGGGTACGCACAGGAATTCACAGTGTGAGAAAGCTTCCAAATGTGACATGCAGAACTATTTTCATAAGTATTTTTAATTTTATTGTCTCTAGTATGCCATATAAAATATCCTGTATTACAAGAAAATTATTTCAAAGGAGAAAAAGTCCTGCTGTGCCATGAGTCTTCTGAATTCTCTCACTATATGCAAGCAAATGCAATGCTATTTTGGAGAAACATTAATTTATTTATCAGGCGCATGCACCTAATTTTCCAAGACACATTTCAATCTGCACTAATTCTATCTTGATGACTATTCTTGTCAAAATATAGTTTCCCCTTTAGTTTCATATGGTGAGGAAATTTTCTTATAGCGTTCATCAGGATGACACTGTCAGCTTTCTCCGATTTGCTTATGCAAATGTGAATGTACAAGTAAACACGGAATATATGCCTTGAAGTGACCAACTAGGCAGGTAACCACTAATTTCTGTGGGACAATTTATATAAAATGTTATCTTAAATAATAAACCAACACATCTATTTTAGTTCCATGCCAGAGGCATCAATAGCAAACTAGCAAATTCTGTACCCTATAAATTGCGTGGTGGAAAGGTAAAGGTAGAACCCAGAGATCTACATTTCCCTGAGATGTAATACATCACATAAGTGGGCTGCTGTGTGTTAAAGTTCCCTGACATACATGTAAAAAAATAATAAGCAAGCTCAAATTCTGGCTTACACTTCAAGTCAGTGTTATTTTTCTGCAGGCTGTTTACTTCTAAGTCAGCTGCATACCTAAGACAGTGGAATTGTGGCCTCATCATTTTGTCTAAAGTTGCCTTTTTATTCACTCTATAAGACCCCCAGAATTGCATAGTACTATTCAGCCAGAAATGGAATAGAGGATAAAGGGAATCACATCCAAAACAGTGAGGACAGATGAAATAATATTGAAGACATAATCATATAAAGTAACTCCTAAATCATCTCTTTCATTCATGACTTGGTTTTTCCTTATACTTCTAAAGGGGACAATATGAATTTGTTTGAGTTCAATGCCATTTAAACCTCAGGCCTCGTTAGTTGCAAAAACAATGGCAGAGTGAATCTTTTAAGTCTTTTGGTCTTGAAAGGATTTTTCTGCTGATAGGAATTTATGCAAAATTTTGCAAAGAAAGGTTTCACTCATTTTTCAAGATAACTTTTTTCTGCCTCTGGATGGTGCTGGCAGAAGGAATAAAAAGCTTCTCTGTATGAAATTTTTGCTCTCCATACTAGTGAGAAATTTTTGCTCTCCATATTGGTGAGGCATGCAAGCAGCCTGATGAACAGAATCATGGAAGCATCTGTTCTTATTAACAACTTTAATATATTTAGATTTCCAAGAGAACATAAAAAAACATAGTCAGTGGATGCCAGGGCTATTTATATAACCACATTGCCATGAAATGCAGATGGATGCTCTAACGCAGAACAGCAGTACCAATCATGCTAACAGCCAGAAGGACCACACATAGTTGGGTATTGAGAGGCACTCAGTAGCAGCTGCCCTTTCACAACAGGTGCAATACCTGTATTATTCCCACTTTACAAACAATACTAAGCCATAGAACCTAAGTAATTTGTCAGAGGAATCAAACCTTTGATTACAGCTCAGACAAAGGCTGAGCTTACTAAATTAGATTTCAGTTAGATCACTTTAAATCTTAGGTGTTTCAGTTCAATATGGGCAAAGATGCACTTTTTGACAGATTTCTGTACTTTTCAGAAAGCTGACCCTACCACCTACCAGAGGATGGCTATTCCCACACCACAATTCTCCCACCCCCACTGCCTTCTTCTCATTCTAGGCCTAATGCAACTATGAGATAAAGTGTTCCCAAAAGATTATTTTGGACTGTTGTCCTTCACTATTATCCCAAATTAGACCAAGATGATACAAATCATGGTTATAAGGGCTAATCAGCTTTCAAATAAACCAACACATCTTTGTCTTTTTTAATATGCACCTATAACACTTTGCACTGATCTGTTCCTGATCACATAGTAATTTCATGGGCAACAACAACAAAACACTGTAATATTTAAATTGGATGGATGAAGGGACAGAATTATCAGACTCTAGAAAACAACAGCAAGGCCAGCTCTTTTTGGTGTACATGTAAAGCCAGCTACTTGTCACGGCTTATAACCAGCCAGCAACTAAGTACCACACAGGGAATTGGTGTGTTACCAGCATTATTCTCAGACTAAAGTCAAAACACAGCTGTGTACCAACTACTAGAAGAAAATCAACTCTATCTCAGCTGAAAAGAGGACTTTACACAAAATATCCAGATCCACTCCAAAACTTACAGGACTCATTCAAGTTCTATTTCATGTCCTGTTCTCAGAGCTGAACAGCACAAACACACTAAATATCCATTGATCAGCAAAGTCACCATGTGCAAACAAAAGTGATCAGACCTTTAAAGATAGAATATTAATTTTGTTTGGTAATAAGAGCTTTCAAAATGTGAGGTTTCCCTGCAGAACTTTAATAGAGAACAGGCTTCTATCTAAATGTTGCTTTACCTGTACTCAGGATTTTACCTGAATGATTTGTCCTTGCTATAAAATTCTATATGATTGTAAAACCTAATAAATATCACCTACTAAATTTTATCTAAGACCACAGGCACTGTCCTCACTGCTGTGTTTGGGATTTTGTCACCAGCTTCAGTAAGGACTGGCTTTACTCTAAATTAGTTTTAGAGCCATTTTTGTTCCATTATAATGGATGCTGCAAGACTCACTCATATAAAATGTCCCGAACAATATTAGAGTAGAATGTAGATTTTAAAACTATGTGGATAAAAGAAATGAATACTTGACCGCAAGAAGCCAGTATATTCTCAGAGGTACTCATTAAGAAGGATGTGTCTCCTGAGCCTACACACTGCAATAGGGAAGAGGCATGAACAATAGTAAAGCACATTATCAAATGTGGAGATTGAATGAGCCAGGATAAGAGCACCATGATATGTAGTCATGAGGACTTAATTTGAAATTCAGTGTTTTTATTTACCCACTTACACTAAGGGGACAAAACAGCAATAACTCACTTACTAGTTCATAGTCTTTCTAGTTCAGGGTCTTCTGAGGAGCCTGACCAGGAACATCCACCCACTGGGAACTTCACATATATTAAACACAACATTCCCCCCACAAACCCTAGTCAACATAGTTCTGTTACGTGATTAGCCATCAACACTACTTCCACAGCTATGTAATCTATTATTTCGACAGACCTGTAATCTCCCCTAATCTGCAAAAAGAAGTCATAGTACAACAGCTTTGGCATTGTGTAAAGGAGACATTCACCCTACCAGTATTATGCTATACCATACCATGCCAGAAAATTATGAAACGCTGGCAAATACTAGAAAGGAACTTGGAACAGTATGAAATCACAACTAAAAACAGTGGTGCCATGAAGGCAGGTATGCAACGATCAAAAGTCAATGTTACAAAACTGATTATCCTTCACATAACTGGATGTGAGAAAAAGCTGCAATATATCAGGGACATCTCATCTGGTACAAGGTTTCATCTTGCAAAATACTGGTGACTACATTTAGGACTTTCTCTTTGCTTTCAGTTTCCTCATTCTTGACCTCATCACAGACATTTATCAGTTTGTGAGACTTCTGTGGGGAGATTTCTTTATTTCTAAATCTTAAGTCAAACTACCATGAAAGCTTAGAGTTTTTTCCCTGTTTTGGCAATAGACATATGGTAATTGTTTGCTTTACTTTTTCTTTTTTTTTTTTTTTCAAGACTGTAACTTAGTTCCTGTTGAGCTGCTTAAATATGCAGCATTGTCTAACTGGTATTCAGTCAGAGTTTTTTCCTACGTCCTCCAAGATGTCTACTGAAGTATAACAGCGGTTACCTAAAAGAATACACAAGATCTTCCCAATTCACTTTCAATTCTATTGACCTCACTTTGCTGGCTGCCTACAGAAATTCTTGATGGTAATAGCAGTAGATGAAAGACTGTAAGAATTCCCTATGTAGAGGCTCAAGGCAGCATGAAATCAGATACACAGGACTCCCAGAGAATTGATTAAGAGTCTTGACCCTCAATCATGGGTATTAGAGCCAGATGAAATAGAGGAAAACAGCTTGATTACTCCATGTTCTATTCCCAGCAGAAGCAGGACGGAGCTATGTCTCTATTATAGCAACTATTCCAGGCACACCTACAGGTTGGGAAGAGAAGAGATTCAGAGCAACCCTGAAGAGAAGGACTTGGGGGTGCTGGTCAATGAGAACTAAACATGAGCGGGCAGTGTGCGTTCGCAGCCAAGAAAGCCAACTGTATCCTGGGCTGCATCAAAAGGAGCAAGACCAACAGGTCGAAGGAGGTGATCCTGCCCCTCTACTCTGCTCTCGTGAGACATCACTTGGAG
>JAOSLQ010036026.1:34261-52035 GCA_025629905.1 Lorius lory | reverse complement strand
GTTCGGGGGGGTGGTTGTGGTGGTGTTGTTTTCTTATTTTTTATTTATTTATTTATTTAGGAACACTGTCACAGGTTTGGGAGAAGATACCTGATTACTTTGAACTATTGCCTTGACTTATTTTTGTCTGAGTTTCTTTCTTGCCCAACTAAGATGACAATAATACTTGTTTCTATCCTACGTACCTAAAATAACATATATATATTTCAGCAAGATGAAAAAAGTGAATGGCCTCAATGATCTTCTCTAAACTGAATGCCTATGTATTTTTCTTAACTAACTGCTGTCCACTGGGCTGTCAGATTCTACACAGTAACTGAAATGCAGTGGAAAATGCTTGAATACCTTAATAACAGGTATACTTTCTACATCCATGCAGTTGAAGTACCTCAGGAATTTAACACTGAAGAAAGATATTGACTGTTTTGTATATCAGTTGCATCAGCAGTGATACAGATGTGACCTGAATAGGACTGATGCATTTTCTAGTTTTTTCTACTGAATAGCTATCAGAAATAACATATCTGAAACTGCCTTTTGAAATGAAGGCAATAAAAATGTCTGTCTGTATTTTGGGAACAATACATTTCATTTAGGAAATACGGCCGTGCAAGTTTAATGGATCTACTCTGCAGAGTTTCAGCATACAAAACATGCTCATCTCCTTACACATTGAGCTTCTAAAGCAGAACTACTGAGAGAAGACAGAGTAGCTTCATCAGTACTTCTTGAGTGTTACATTTGCTGTTTGCCATTTAACATTTTCATGGTATCTTTTATGTTTGCTCCTGCAGCACCACTCCCTCAAATGACATCAAGACTATGGTTTTTAAGACTTTTAAGACCATCTAAAAAATTACAACCATGACTTTATAAAAACATGGGTGACTGCTGCAGACAAAATTATTCCCAACTTAGTTTCCGAGAACTGTTTGGAGCAACTCGTCAGTTCCGAGTCCCAAACGAGAACTGAGCTTGTCATGCTCTTTGCCCAGTCTTCTCTGCCATGCTTTTTAATGTTCTTTGGGAAGGTGACAACCAGAGTTCTACTCATTCTATTGTTAGTGCATCAATTTCACTGCAACTAATTGTAGCAACAACGAGCCCTTCCTCTTTATCTGAATATCTGAAGAGGGGCTATAGGGACATCAGAGAGGGACTCTTCATCAGGTACTGTAGCAATAGGATAAAGGGTAATCACAGAATGGATTCAAACTTAAAATAGCAGAAGTTTAGGTTAGATAAAAGGAAGAAATTCCTTACTTTGAGGGTGGTGAGGTGCTGGAATGGGTTGCCCAGGGAAGTTGTGAATGCTCCATCCCTGGCAGTGTTCAAGGCCAGGCTGGACAGAGCCTTGGGTGACACGGTTTAGTGCGAGGCATCCCTGCACATGGCAGGGGGTTTGAACTAGATGGTCAGAAGGTCCTTTCCAACCCTATAGCCATTCTATGATTTTATCTCTATCCTGCTATGTAGAAACAAGACTGAATGGGAAGAAAGGCAACAGTGTGAGTATGTATCAGTTGTATTTAATAAGTACTGCTTGTGAAAGCCACCAACTGTGATGAGGGTATTTGAGGTCTATGGTGTGGGTTTTTTCACCATATTTTATCAGCACTTTTCCGTTCATAATGACAAGTTATCCCTGATGTTGTTTCAAAGTACGGTTGCTGGTTATTTAGACTGAGTATGAGCATTTGGGTTTAAAATAATATTACTTTTTTTTATTTTCATTCAGAACCTTGTGCTAGGAATTTCAGAATTATCCAGGACAGCCATAGTGATTTCCTCTTCTTCAGTAAATTTGCCTTAACACACTCCTACAGAATTTCTGGAGTTGCTGGCTTGCCTGAAATCTCCTTTTCCATCTGTGGTGCTCAGTGTTTAACCTAATAAGTGAGATGTTTTATGTAACTGTTGTTTTTGTTGGTACACTATCCTGTACCTTTAGAAATAATGTCTCTCAATCACATAACATCCTGTGCAACCTGATGGAAGAACATGTCAAGGTTTGCACCGATGCAGGACATGTAAATCCTGTAGTCTTGCCCCTTCACCAGGAATGTGAAAGTAATTTTGCTGTCCGTAACGAAAATGGGAAGACAAGTACATAGTTAATGCGCTGTAGTGCCATTGAGACCCTAGTAGACTGGCAAGTGTGTAGATGCCTAATTTACAGATTGCCTCTGTCTCTGGAAGGTTGAAATCTGTCACTTGATAATTCCTGTTTTATAGCGAACTCTGTTCCCTTTAGAAATAATCACCAACATATGACTTCCTGTAGATTTAAAAAAAAAAAAAAAGTACAAAAATACAATTTTCATCCTCATATAGTAGGTGCTCTGAGCTTAATTTAGTAGATCATTCTTCCTGGACGTACAAGTCTCCCCAGACTATCATAAACTCTAATTATTGCTATCTATTATCCCTATATTTTCATTGAAATTTCCTTTACTACAGTTGTTATAATTGCACTGTACATATAGCTGCCAGATTATGGGGCTTATTGCTCTCTATGGACCATGCAATTGCCACTCACTGCTTTTACTTTCAAGGAGACATCTGTGAGTGATATAGCCACCTCTCTCCAGAGTCAGCAATACTTAGTCATTAAGTCTTGGGGTTGATTTGCAATGTAATAGTAGTGAAATCACTCTGAGTAATATGCTCTATTATTACTTACATGGGTTTATTCCTATAAAATGGCTCAATGTTATTTTTAGTGGTTAATCTAAGAACACCAGCATGTATTAAAGTGATGGAAAAGTCATCATCATCATCATCATACCCCACTGGATTGTAGTATTCTGTCAGACATTAGGAATCTTGTGGGGGAGGGACTATCTGTTAGAAAAGACTAGTCCAATACTTCTGTGTGCACAGAGACATCATAAAGGCCCAGAAAAAAACAACACTTACCACTTCCCTCAAGCTTATGTAAATTTTCCTATGGTATTAATCTCAGGATTTGAACCTAGATTTTACAGGTTTTTTTCTGAAGAACTAAAAAAGAAACAAAGTTCTTTGATGTATGTAAGCAGTAGGAATGTATAATATAGTAATGAACCTCTACTATGGGAAAGTGGTGGTACTTCCGTTACTGTTGTCTGGTTATCTTTATGTAACTACATAGTCTATTACAAAAATGTTTCCGTGGGAAACCTGTTAGAAACGATAAATGCAGAAGACCAGAAGCTCAGCTCTTGTACCCTGAGAAACTTCAGCATCAGCTGTAGCTGCTGAAGATTTATGCCCATTTGTACACACTGGTGAAAAATATGAACTTTTCTCTCCTTTTAGCTTATGTCCCATGAAACCTTCATCCACAGTGATTGTTTAGGTCCAGTGAGAAATTGCTGCCCCACTGAATTCAACGGTTCTGCCACCAACCTTAGTAAATAATTTTTTCCCCTGTATATTCCTATGCAGTCAGCAAGATCTTTACCTGCAGTACTTGTTAGGTGTATTTAACACTTATGATGGTATTTTAATGTTTGTAAAGCAATCTGTAGAGGAAAGACACATAACTGCAACATGCAGTTTTATCTGCTATTATTAGTTATGATAACTGTGTATTTTACACTTTAAAAAAGGGCAATACCATATAATCCCCTTAATTGTTAATATTCAAGCGTTTTTCAAGAACTAGTCCTATCTCCTGTTTCAAAATAGATTTTTGTCTTTGTAATTACTTAAAAAATCACCTATATGTAATATATACATATTTGTTCACTCAAGTTTTTGTGGTGTACAGCCATTTGTTGGGCAAGACATCCCTGGAGGGAAGATAAATGTTGCTGATATTTCAAAAGAAATAGCTCAGGAAATAAGTCTTCTCATACTATACTGATTTTAGTAACATGAAATGAAAATTATTTTTACATTAAAATAGGAGTGTAATATTTTTTCTTTGTGTAGTAATTGATTTAATATTAGCAAGTTGTTCTTGGAACAGTTCAATTTTTATGAAATAAGATGTAAATTATGTAAATAAGATACCATTAAAAGGAAATGTCTATTTGTTCAGATAATGGTAGAATGTATAATAAATAGCCCAGCTTTTCCAAATCTATCTATTATTAATAAAATGGGTTTATTTACTTTTCTTAGAGGAAAAGGGCTATATAATAAGCCCTTAAAAAGCTCAACATTTAGACTTTATCTTAGGAGTCATATTCATATTTTTATTTTAAATAGTGTTTATTATGTCACTTCATGTAATTAACTGAAAAACATTTCCCTAGATGCTTCATGACTTCTTTAGTGTTAATTCCACCTCTAAGGTATTGAAAATACAGGCTACATTGTAGCAAGTGTCATAGAAAAGATAAAACAACTAGTTCTTCAGTAAATGTTGTAATATTTAAATGGATGGACATTAAATTGCAGTAATAAATTTCAACTGAGATCCCGAAAGCATAAGATACTAATAACAACTAAGGTTAGGTTCTGTTTTCTATTTTATAGCTTCATTCTTTACACATTATCTTTATTTTTTTCTCCATTCTATTACTTTTACAACAGACAATGTATTATTGATAGGGATTAGCTTTGATTTGAATTAAGTTAGGCTAATAAGTCTTATATTTAGTAAACTGGATAAATACTCTTCAGTACGGAGCTGGGTCTTGGCTGTTACCAGATGCTCTAATGTATGCAGTTTCTCATAGGAAGTGGGATGGGTCTTGCTTTTTGTGTGTAATAGAAAAGCAAAGATGGCATTAAGGTATTTCTGTGTTTAGTCTGCCCCAGGCCATTAGGTGTGCCAGCTGCGGCGTGCGGAGGTGGTTCCTACAGGTACCACAACAATACATAAACAAGGATATCTACTGCTGAGACTGGGTTATGTTAGTGTCTAAGAAGGTAGTGTAAGCTGTGCACTGACAATGAACATGTGCACCGTAAGGGGGTTCTTATGTTCAGCATCAATCTGTACACACAAACATCCACTGTATCTTGGTAGCTTTGCGCTTGGGTCAGTGTAAAGCTACCTTAACCAATGACAGTATGATGCTTTGAGTTTGCAGTTGTGAACTTTATGAAAACCTTTCTATATTGAGAAAGTATATGAATCTTGTTTTAAAACAAAAACAAACATTTAAAAACAAAGTGAGGCCGAAGCTATAACTCTTGGAAATCTTAATCGAGGTTAACATGTCCAGGCATTTCTAATTTACTGCTTTAGTACATTCTCGAGTCATAACCATAGAGTACCAATAGATTAATTAGTCTTATTAATAGATACAGATATCTGTGTCTGTATCTATCTTTGGACTCTTCGTTAGGGACTGTAGCGGTAGGACAAGGGGCAATGGGTTCAAACTTAAGCAGGGGAAGTTTAGATTAGATAGAAGGAAGAAGCTTTTTACTGTAAGGGTGGTGGGGCACTGGAATGGGTTGCCCAGGGTGGTTGTGACTGCTCCATCCCTGGCAATGCTCAAGGCTGGGTTGGACATGGTCTTGGGCGACATGGTCTAGTGTGAGGCGTCCTTGCCCATGGCAGGGGGGTTGGAACTAGGTGATCTTAAGGTCCTTTCCAACCCTAACTATTCTATGATTCTATGCTACTGTAGTATGAACTTCATAACAGTTGCTTGTAACCATGTTCTCCAAGAATGCAGGAATGAAAATACACAAGTTCCACTACAACTACTTCAAGTATCAACAGCTGCATGAGACTAGGAACTTTTAGAAAGATAATACTTGTAATGACTTCAGTATGTAAGAGAAATACACTGAGCTCCTCAAGGTATTCTTCTAAGTAATGTTTCGTTCTTCACTTTAATGTCAGCTAAGCCACCACAATTTACTTATTTTCAGTATTTTCATGACGCATCTCTACAGTTTCTCAATTCACCAAGCAAAAAATTAACCAAAGGGTTCTTGAATGTTATTAGTCTGTAAGTATCATTCTGAATGATTACCGATTTGGCTCATACTGAATGAATATTTAGCAAGGTGCAAGAAAAAAAAATTAGTCTAGTTAGACTAATCTAAAGCATGGAACTATTTTTATATTACTCTGGGACTGTTGTACATATACCATTTCCTTTCTGTATTAACTATTCTCTTGGTTAAACATTCTCCCCTAGTAATTTTATAAATGAGACACTAGTTTCGTTTTGAAGCTTAGATAACGTACCTTCTTTCTATATAATAACGGAGATTTCAGACTGAGAACAAACAGAATTAGTAATTACATTTGTACGTCTCCAACACAAGCATGTCAAAATTCATAGTTATGAAAAATCACTGAGTAAAAAAGTTCTTAATAGTAACAGCAATTACAACAACAACATGAAGAATTTTTGAAGTCTTTTTACAGTGCTAGGCTATCAAATCAGCCTCTAAGATGCACCGATTGCAAATCACTGAAATTAATGCAAGGAGTCTTGAGATACTGGCTGTTTCAGACAGAAATATTGCATAAAAAACCAGCACCAGACTGCAGTGGACTGAAAGACATGGACTCAGTACATGATCTAAGTTGTTTATTCTTTTTTTTTTTTTGTCCTTTTTATAGGTACAGTCTAGGATCTTGACTATGCAGCCATGTTCACGTACTCAAAAATCTCACCTCCTCAAAAACATGCAAACATTGTTCCAGTGTTCTGGAACACAAAGTCATCAGTTTTGCCCCATGTTCTAGGCACAGATCGAGTCAGCACGATAATCACACTCTTTCTCACATGTTCCTACACACACTCCTTTTGCACACATAGCTGTGTACTTTTGAATTCCTGATAGTGGCTGGCCAAGAACCCATTATTACTTATAATGTTGCTTGCTTTTTAGAGAGCCTGAGACACAACTGCACTTCCTGCACGTCCTCACTTTTGAAGCATTTGCACACCATACCTTTCCAGTTGTCATTCTCCACGTTGTTATGATGAGGAAGAAAAAAGTCATGCTGTAAAATTGTAGTCATGAGGTTTTCACAGGTTGCCCAGGGTGGTTACAGGTTGCCCAGGGTGGTTGTGGAGTCTCCTACGTTGGAGATATTCAAGGCCCGCCTGGACAAGTTCCTGTGTGATGTACTCTAGGTTACCCTGCTCGTGCAGGGGGGTTGGACTACATGATCTTTTGAGGTCCCTTCCAGCCCTTGGGATTCTGTGATTCTGTGATTCTGCTAGGAACTATAAAGAAGGTTTTCTGTCTCACCTCTCCAGCTTGAAGAAGGTCCTCTAGTGAACACATGAAAATTAATGATCATATTGATTTACTATCCATAAAGCCATGATAATGTTTCAGAGAACAGTAGCTTTTGACTTAACCTAAAAATTGAACATGTAACATTTGATGTTACAAAAAAAAAAAAAAGTGTTTTGTCTTCAGTATATCTATGCTCTTGCATCTTTCCAGGCACATCTTAGTAGAAGCACATTCAGTTTTACAAAACTTTAATTTCAAGGCCTAATGAACATGATGAAGTCTCGGGTAATAAAACATATCACAGCTTGAGTGTCGTTCTTCTTTTTCAACACATAAAAAGATGTTTGCTTCTCAGTTATCAGAAATATGAACCCCCACAGGGTAGAAGAACCAGTTATTGTAGCTGTAGCCATTTGTTCTATTGAAGAATTTCTGAAATGTTGGAAAGAATTTTCTCAAAACTAACAGTGTGATGAAAGACCACATACTAAGAGAGTGGAATCAGTTTTGGAACTCTGGAGTTGAGTTGGAAAACATAGATTTGGGAGAAAATACTGAATTCTCCAAACATTCTCTGCTTAGTATTAAAAGCAGAAATTAAGCCTTTGATGTAGAAATCAGTATTTACAATTAAAGTAGGAGGCTATTATTATCTTGCTTTCCTTTCTTAATTCAATCCTTTTGACTGAGCATTCTGAAAGAAAAATAGCAACACGTTTTATCTGAACTACTGGTGAAAGGCACGATTATCCATTTTTAAGTTTGCTTTTAATTGCTGCTTAATGTTCATTAGTTATTTTCATGTCTAAAAGGCTTTTTCTCCCCTATGATGCTAAAGCTTAATTCCAAGATAAACTGTAGCTGCTGAAAAGGAAACGTTGCATATCAGCTTTGCCTGTCTTAGTGTCCATGCTTCTGTTGTTACAAGTTCATGGGAGAAATCCTCAGCTTGTGTACAGACGCAATTCGACTGATTCTACGGAAGCTTGCACTGAAGGCCTGACATTTCATTACGAGAATTTGCAAAACTCTGTTCTGTTGCAGGACTCCAACTGAGTTCTCAGTTCAGAATAGAGTATTGGCTATTTCTAGATGCCTTGCTCCAAGCTGTATATTGATCATCTCATTAGTCATTCAGATTGTTTCAAAATAAATCCTGCTTTTAGAGTGTTTTGTCTAACCTTGTAGCAATCTCATCCTCCCACAAAGATTCTCACTGAAAATGAAGCAGTACTCAGAATACCTCAGAAAAAAAAAAAATGTTGACAAAGATTTGCTTTATTCCCTTGCAACTGATACATTTCATCTACAGTAGTAAAGCCACAGGACTCTTGCCAGAGCTTCTTAAGGGCATACTTGCCTCCCATTGTGACAAAATATTAACTAGTGTCAGTCACCATTTCAGCACATTAAAAAAAAAAAACTCCGATATTTAACTGATCTTTGAGTTGACCTGTATCAGCACATGAAAACATCAGGAACAGTGCTTTGACAACACTCAGCCAGGATTACCATCTCAATCTACTATCGTGCTTCCTCGAGGTCTTATGCAAGACCTCTGTAATTTTCCTTGCATGGAATTCAGAGATATTCATCAACATCATGTGCTTAACAGTTTTCCCTGACACCCCTGTGGACTTAGATATGCTCTGAATCATTTTTACCAAATACTTGCAGCAGGCTAAATATACTGAACATTTACTTATTCCTTTGCTCTCACTTTATCTGCTTGCACATATCCACTGACAATGGCTAGGCTCTAACAATGCAGGCATTCTTCTTTCAGTTCTTAAATAAATACTAGCAAATAATCACCCATGCAACAGCATTGTTGTTCTGGTAATTTAAAATAAAAACTACAAGCTTAGCTTTTGCAACTTCATTAACTCATGTTTTATTATTTTGGTATCACTTTCTACCATCTTATTAAATTGGATACTTCTTGTAACATGTATTTCACTAAAACCATCTTAATTTACCCACTAGATTGTGATCTACAATCAGACTACATCAAATGCATGATATCTAACAGAAATACAGACATCCCTGTGCTCTTGCTCCCCTGTGCCTGAAACATGGAAAAGGCAAACAGTTTGTTGATTGTTGAGGGATTGTGGGCCATGTTTGCAGTTCCAGATTAATTTATACAAACTACACAAACAGTCTTAGCTTTACTTAAGAGTAAAAATCACTAAATTACTGTAATTAGATAATTCAGGCTGGGAGTATGGCTTTTCTGTGCTAACAGTTTGCAGTATTTTCTGCATGCTCTTATCCTGAGAATGAGCTCTGGCTATCTGGCAGTCACAGTCAGAGCTCACATTTTTCTGAGATACTTCTGTTCATTCCCTTCTTAAGTTTAGGATGTGGAAATGAAAATAAATAACATTCTGTACCTTGAAAATTCACTTACATCTATGTATAATATGGAACCTTAGCAAGTAATTCATCCATTTTACAGTATACAAGTAAATTTTCATCTCTAATAACATTCCTTTATGTATGTTTTTAAAATATTGATCTAATGAGATAGTTCTGAAAATGCTATATTGTTCTGTGGGCTCTATCCTGCTTTTTCTGAAGTTATTTCCTTCATATAAAGATTTTGGGGAATACCTGAATACATACAGGTATGCATATGTAGCTAGTGATAGCTAGGAGAGAAACGCAACAAGCTTGCGATGTGAATAAAATTACAGCTGTAAGGAACTCCCCTAGAAATATGGACATATACACTTGTACCTCTGGATCAGAAACCAATCCTGATTTTTAAGGAAAAGTATGATGAGATTTCAAAAGCAGAAGGGGAAAATATTACCCATTTTTAAAAGAGTAAAGGAGTACCTGAAAAATCACAGATCACTCAGCCTTATCTGATACCCAGGAGGATCCTGGAAGAGTTGCTAAGCATTCTCAGAATACTGGTAAGTAGATAAAATAATCCCCTCCATGATGTATGGTCTCACCAAAAATGTCTTACTAGAACAATTAAATTTCCTTGTAGGTAGTTTAATGAACAAAGTCAAGCAGTAGTTTCACCACACCTCAGTTTCAGTGAGGTATTTGACTGTAACATTATAATAAAGTGGAAATATTTGCAGAATAGTAAGCAAAATAATAATCTCGAAAACTAATAGTTTATGTCTAATGACTAACAGTCATTATCAGACTAAGAGGTCTGCCCTGAGATTATTTTTTTTTTAACTATACAAGCCTTAACATCTGTAAACTATTTGAGTAATGAAATAAACACATAACATTCACACATGGCATTGTACTGGGAGAATTTACAAACATTTTGGAGATGATCACAATTTGAAATAACCCTGGTAGATCAGAAAAACAGTTTAAAGTCGGTAAGGTAAATTCTTTTAGGATTAGTGCAAAGCACTGTTCTTAATAGGAAGGGGAAATAAAGCACATAAATACAAAGAAAGGAAACAATCATTATGTCAGGAAAGAGTCTGGTTGTTAAGATTAAACCTGAAATATGTCAGCCATATGGGACACTTATTCTGAACTGTACAAACAGGAATATTGCAAATCTGAAATGGAGCAAATTGCTTTGCTTTTCTTCATTCTGGCAAGGGCTCAGCTAGAACTGACTGTAGCTTGGCCACTCTGCTTAAGGCAGACAAAAGCAAATTGTCTGAGTCCTAAAGAGAACATTAAGAGTAATAAAAGGTTTTTAAAAAGTGAACTAAAAGGAAAAGCTGTAAAAATTCAGTAGGATTAGTCTAGAGAAGAGAAATCTTAGAGGTAACATGGCAACAGCTCTCTAATGTCAAGGTTGGTAAAAATGTTGTATAGAAATTGTTCTCCATTCTCACTGGAAGGGAAAGAGAAACAAACTTTGGTTGCAGCAGAGATTTCAGATAGACACTGAAGGAAGTTTTCTAATTCAGAATGTTTTTTGTGTTTTAGGGTGGCCAGAGAGAACTTCCGTCACTGCTTAGACAATGAAGAACAGAATAGCTGTCATTGCTCCCATCTCATTGAAAGGAGATCAGCTACATAAAGGTCCCTTACTAATGTTACAATTCTAAGATCTGTATGTGTTCTTTCACTAAAAGACACAAAACTAAATACTGAAAAATACTGTACAATACAGGTATTTGCTGTCTTGCAGTTAATATGCCAAGCAGTTGTTTCTCCATCTTAAAATAACTGAAAGCCCAGATGGACCATGAAGTGCTCAAATTGTATTGATCTGTTCTGCATACAGACTACATTCCTTTGCACATTTAAACTGTGAACACCATACACCTTAATACAGCTTTACAATAAGAATGATAGGTAACAGTAATCTTTGGTTAAGGCATATGCCATTCCTGAATAGAAATTTTGATCATAAGAAGCTTATTTGATTGCTTCTAAGGCTTATTCTTAAGTCTTTGAAAGAGTTTATATAACAGCTAAGCCATTTTCTGCTATTCAAAACAAATAGTTTAAATCTGTCTGGTGTTTTGTATGTGAATCTTGTAAAAAAAAAAAAAAAGTACAATGTATTCACAGTAGACAGGTTCTTTTTTAAATCCTGCATATCTGAAACCCACAGAATCTGATGTTGATGATGTTTTTTCTCTATTTAATTACCTGTGTTATGAGGAAAAACCTGGTTTTAATGTTGATTTCTCATGTAAATGTCAATACCTGTGGGCTGGCTGCAAAGCAGTTGACATGTTGTGCCCAATCCCGATGTTTTAGTGGAGGCCACGATCCCAAGTCAGCAAGTGCCTATGTGGAGCTCGACACAAACTGAGGATAAAGCCATGGGTAAAGAAGCAAAAGTAACAGTGCAAGAAGGATAAGAAGAAACTGGAATGTGCTAAGACACAACAGCGAACTGTTAGCAAGTTTTAAAGGCTAGGTTCCCATACGCTTAATTTAACCAATTGTATACTAGTTGTTGTGTGTTACACTGTATATGTATCCACTAACATAGCAAGCTATTGAATATGTATCCAATCTTAATACAGCCAGTTATTGTGTATGTATCCAATTATAATACACCAAGCTATTGTAAGCAGATGCAGACAACAGTATAAAAAGGATAGATGCTTTGTAATAAATGGCTTTCGCTTGATCACATTGATTGTTTCTGTGTTGTTCGTGACTCCCGCGTCGCGACAAATACCATATAATTTCTTTCAAATGATATTTGGGGGAACAGTGCCATTTTCTTAATTCTTAATTAGTAAATATGATTAATAATGCTATGCTATTCAAGCCATTATTTCTTAGCAGTGCTGTGGTGTATTACAAACATACTCCCAAAATGCAGGGCTGTTTAGCAATCTTACTATCTGTCCCGGATTCAGCAGGGATAGAGCTATTTTTCTTTCCTAGCAGCTGGTGCAGTGCTGTGTTTTGGCTTAGTATGAGAGCAGTGCTGATAACACACCCATGTTTTAGCTGTTGCTAAGTAGCACTTACCCTGATCAAAAACTTTTCAGTCCCTCACGCTCTGCCAGGGAGGGAGGGCACAAGAACCTGGGAGGAAGCACAGACAGAACAACTGACCCAAACTAGCCAAAAAGGTATTCCATACCACAGCACATCATGCCCAGCATATAAACTGCAGGGAGTTGGCCAGAAGCGACCAGTCACTGCTCAGGTCAGGCTGGGTATCCGTCAGCAGGTGGTAAGCAATTGTATTGGGTGGGCATCACTTGTTTTTTTTCCCTTTATTCCTTTCTTCCACCTGCCTCCCCTTTTCATTACAATTGTTATATATTATTATATTTTAATTTATTTCAATTATTAAACTGTTCTTACATCAACCCATAGGTTTTATCTTTTTCCAGTTCTTCCCATCCTTTCATTCTCCATCCCCTCTAGGGTCTGGGGAGCAGGGAGTGATCAAGCAGCTGCATGGTACTTAGTTGCCAGCTGGGGTTAAACCATGACACTGTCTCTGCAAGTATTCACTGAAGATATGCAAATAAGCAAACAAACATATATAGCTGCATTCTGTTGATCACATAAGGAGTCACATCACCCTCCGTTGCCAGTCATCCTCCAGTTGTTCCCTTGATTAAGTTAATAAATCCAGTTCTTCTCAGTTAGGAATCTCTTGATCAAGTTGTGAGAGAAAGTCAGGAGAACATACTAAAAACAAATAATAAAAAACCCTTCACAAAAGAAAAAATAAATCTATTGCAGCTGGTACAGTGCTGTGTTTTGGATTTAGTAAATAAACCTATTGTTTGTGTGGTTTTATTGTCTTCATCCACTCTTGGTAGCACAGCCAGAGGGCTACAAGGTACATTAGAAAAACGAGCTGATTACACAAATTCAGTTTCTCTGAATACAGAAGTAAAGTAACGGAGGAAGAGAGAAAAAACTTTTATTCAAAATGGTCAACAGCCTGTTAATTATTAAAACAGCAATCTGATGTACTAAACCGAAATTCAAGTTCTTGTTTTAAGTCAGCTCTCAGTGGTCTTCATGGAGTTGGCTATTTTCAATAGTCATTACAATTGTGAAACCCTGGGTAATCTTTCATATTTTTAATTAAACTTTCAAACACTGAAATGAATTTGAAATATCAAAAAGAAAAATAGCATTTTTAGTCCATCACAGTCTTCATGAAAAAAAGAAATAGCTTTTCTAAAAGCACTTACCTAAAGACCTTGAAAGCTTACACTGTTTAAAGAACTCTTTGCAGAGAAAATGTAGAAGAGAAGAAGCAGTAGCAACAAATGAAAAAGGGACAAGGACTTTAGCCTGACTCCTAGATGAATTACTGCTTAGGGACTTGCTAGCAGAGACTGGTTTTTCTTTTCCTTTCAGTCTTTGAGGATTTTTACCTTGCACAGAAGTTTCCCATGTGTCCCCATCAAAAGGGAGAGAGAATGAGGAGAGGTCCTAGATTTACATCAGCCAATAGAGGACTGGTGGGACAAAATGGCACTCATAGTATCATAGAATAGTTAGGGTTGGAAAGGACCTTAAGATCATCCAGTTCCAACCCCCCTGCCGTGGGCAGGGACACATTCCGCTAAACCATGTCACCCAAGGCTCTGTCCAACCTGGCCTTGAACACTGCCAGGAATGGAGCACTCACAGCCTCTTTGGGCAACCCATTCCAGTGCCTCACCACCCTCACAGTAAGGAACTTCCTTATATCATTCCTTATATGTCCCCTGAGGGACACCACTCATTACTGTTTTCCAGCTGGACACTGACCCATTGACCACAACTCTGTGTGTGGCCATCCATCCAGTTCTTTATCCACCAAGTGGCCCATCTATCAAATTGATGTCTCTCCAATTTAGAGACAAGGATCATCTTTTCCATCTCACCTGAGTACCAGGGCTCTAGCAGCTGTTATCCTCTAATTGCTCCACATCCACTTAAGGGTGAAGCAGCCAAAAAGGATGATGCATTTCTTAGGATTCCTCTCCTTTGTAGGCAAACGCATTTCTGTTTCTGCACAACCAACCTCTTCTCTACACATCATTGGATCAGGAGCAGCATTTACTGTTTTGGCAACACATCCCTGTATCTTCGCAAAAAGAGGGTACTGGACCAGACAGATAGAAGCTCTATTCTCTCTCTTGATTAGGTTGGCTTACAGCATTGCATCTGTGTACTATATTTAACATATGTAAAAATTATCCACCAAAATGGAGACCATCAATTTAGCATTATTGTTGATAACCATATTCCAGACACTTAATTTTCCTTAGAAGCTCAAATCAAGAAGTGTTGAGAAGCATTTTATCAAATAATGAGGAAAAAAGAGATTGTTCAAAAGTAACTAATGAGTTTAGATGCCTCAATTTTTCACCTGAAGTCATTTGAAAGGATTTGTTCTGCTAAGCACTAAAACCTCACAAAATGTCTCTAACTAACAAAAGAAGGCAATGCAAAACCACTTATAATATTTGAAAAGTTGGTCTGTAGTATGTTCCCAACCAAGACTGTGCCTGAAATATACACCGAGATACAAATATATGAACTGCAGAGTGCTGTCTGCCAAGATGATCAGTCCTGTGTGTTATATGTCTTGGAAGAACATATAACCATCCTAGCTCATAAATGGCCACTGTTTCTACAAAATAAGTTTTGTCTTGTCCTCTGGCTTTAATTTCAAAAGCATAACACCATGTGCAAGCCAAATGCTATTAGAATATTTACTTTAAAAGTGTGCTGTCTGCTTGTCTCCCAGGTAGAAGGGTGATAAGAAAGTGAATTCACTTGCATATCAGTACCAGGCCTTTTCCAGTGACACACTAGCTAAGGAGGATTTTGTGCCTGTTCCAATTTTAAAGTGATCAGAAATATTTCAGGTAACTGTGTCTGCCAAACCCTGAGCAGGTTTTAATTGTGAATATCCAGACAAAACCAGAATGCAACCTACTTGACTCCTTGCCTGTCAAAACTACACTCATCATGTATTTTGATGAGTTATGCACCTCTGTCAAATCTTAGCAGAATATTGCAGCAGGAGTTCACTATCTTATAAGAAGACTCTACCCCAATATATGTATTTTGCAAAACAAAGCCAGCTACAAGGGGATGCTACAGTCACCCAAAAGTCTCCTATTATATGGATTAAAAATGTGGAAAAAAAATTATGTGCCAATTATATTGGTTTTAAAGATGTGGTAACTAGCCAAAGTACTGGGATTGTGCGAGCAGGACAATTCCAATTCAGCAAGCTTGTCTCAGTGACTAAACTTCTTGAAAATTTCAATAAATACTGTCATACACAAAAATTGGTTTAGAAGGTAGCTTACATGAAATATAGTAACATAGACTTCAGAATAACTATCACTGTTGAATTAAGCACATTGAACAAAACCAAGTAGCATGTTGATGCACTTAAAAAAAAAAAAAAAAAAGAAGAGAAAGTGGAACAGCTCTGGCAAAATCTTTTTCCTCTTTCTCCACCTTTGGCCCACCAGGCGTTTCCTGACTCCAGCATTATGAGTTATGCATGATCATCAAGCTGAGCACCAAAAATGATGAGCTGGGCTTAACGATTCATGCCCAGTGTCAGAGCCAAGTTAATACATACTCTCTCAGTTCAGCGTTTATGAGCTTAACTCAGCACTATGCTCACTGACTTCAGATCTCTAAGCATAGGAGGAATATATTCATGTCTGCTTGCAGCAGGAATATGCAGAGAGTTTGATAACATCCATGTGAATAAGGATATTTAGATGATATTATATGCTAATTTTCAGATTCTGTGCACTAGACTGAAAAGGAAAGAAGTTAGATATGCCAAACTTCAGAGGGAGATAGTTTTTCAAAGCCCTTCTCTTTACATCAGTTTTGATGAGGTTTTAACTACCTCTCTCTTCTTTGAGCACTGCATACCTTTTTACAAACTCAATAATTTCATTTTAATAAATTAATTTAGAAACACAATAATTTTAATGTTTGTGTAACATGAAAAAAAATCCTCTTAGCAAAGCAAACATTTGGCACCTAACATTTTGTATTAAAGTATTTAGTGTTTGGCTTAAAATTGTGCCATCGTTAACCTATTGCTGTAGTGGACCTTCACTGGAACGAAGCCCATCATGTAGCAAACACTCTTTCCAATTAGCTCATCATGTAGCAAATGCTCTTTCCAATTCTGTCTCCAGCCCACATCCAACTGCCTTGTACTACAGGTTGTAGAAACAGTGTTCATGGCAAGATGCCATTACAGTTTTCCCAGTATATCAAGTTTGCCTGCACAGCCACTCAGAAGGTTCAAAACAGTACATAAGATCTGCACTGACTGTGCGCTCAAAACAGTACATAAGATTTGCACTGATGGTGTGCTCATCTTCTGAATGCGGCTGAATTTTTCTCTGGTATGACAAGAGGACTAGACAATGTCAAGAGAAGAAAATAACCTAAATCCCTGTGTAGGAAATGAATTGAAGCTGAGGATTATGTTCTTTAGAGTCATGATATGCAAGGCATAGACTATGGAAATAGCTTGACATGCATTTACTTGTATACCTTAGAGAAGCTGTTGTGGTGATCATCAAACCTTAGAGCCTCATTTTTACACCTTAAGCTCTGCTTTCTACATCTTGTACACTCTCTCATGGAGTTATTTAAGTAAGTCCAGCTCTAGCTGTTTCCAACTCTGCTTAAGTGCTAAATGAGCCATACCACTGCAATCTTCTAACCTGTACTTGTAGCAGAAAGTGCTTCGAGATTCAACTATGCAATACACTGTCAACATTACTGACTGCTCAATTATAGACCATGACTGGAAATTTAGAAGGAAAAAGAAGGTAGAAAAGGAGTCATAAAATACTTTCAGGAACCATAAGACTGGCAAAAAAAGCTGTGCAGACAGTCCAGGCTTTAGTGAAGTCAACCAGAGGTCTACTAACTTTCATCAGGAGCATGGAATATGTTACAAAAAAAGAATGTATATGATTGAAACTTAGCTACTATTCATGTATTTGATTTTGAAATATTTTGGCATTTGAGAACAACTTTGACACACGTTTGTGGCACTGCTTTACTCAGACTGGATCATTTCTGGAAGTCATAGAATCATAGAATAGTTAGGGATGGAGCATCCACAACCTCCCTGGGCAACCCATTCCAGTGCCTCACCACCCTCACAGTAAAGAACTTCTTCCTTATATCCAATCTAA
>JAOSLQ010036026.1:5046-26107 GCA_025629905.1 Lorius lory | reverse complement strand
GGGGAGGGAGGTGTGTGTTAAATCTAAGTATATTTTTTATATTTTCTGCAATTAAAAATGCCTTCAGATACTTCTAATCTTTTTTACACTAAAAAAATTGAAATAATTTCACAAGGGTTTGCATTTTGGAAACAGAATGTTTCTCCATTAAAAAGTGTTAATGGAAGATTTTATCTTTCTGGGGGAAGTGAAAAGTGATTCTCATAGCCAATGCTTACAAAAAAAAACTGTATCATTTTTTGAGAATTTTAGAACTCCAGTGGATGTTGTAGGGCTCAGCACTGGAATTCGGTGAACATTTTCCTCCCATAGAATAGCTTGCTCACACGCACAGCTCTTTACTGTTTTGTTATTTAAAAACTTAGATAGGTTCTAATGTAACACACAGCATACTGAAATTCAAAATTCAAAATGAAGGGTGTGCTGTGAGTACAGCACACAAATGTTAGCAAAATACTGTCTAGCAGTCAGACCAAAACTGTGTGCGTTTAGTCATATCTTAGATATTTCCATTTTTTCTGGGATTCCGTAAGGACAAATGTTAATAGTAAAAATTATAATGAAACATATACCTTAATACAACTTCTATAAAGCTGGATTTGAATGACTTACTTACTTACTAAACCAATATTTCTCATTAGCATCAGGCTATCAAAAGAAAGAGGAGTTTGAGAACCAAGAACAAGTGGAAGTGCAACTCTTACTAACTGGAGTTTTACTAACTGGAGTGCAGCACTCAGCATATGGCTCTCTGAAATGATTTGGTGTAATATTTAAGTTATTAAGCTTAAACTCCTAGATGAGATGACATTTTCCTGTCTACAATATTAAGTGCATTTCCTACAGGAGTATAACTGGGGATAGGCTTTATTGTTTGTTGAGAAGTTAATTATGCTTTATGCGGTAAACAGTGTTTAGCTTCTACATTCTCATATTCTGATAGTCATGCATAATACAATTTAAAGTTCTCTGCCCAAAATATCATACAGTAATGCTTATTAACTCTTTTCAAAGACAAGTATTTCTGATTTTCCTTTTAGGCAATCTATGTTCCATAAATTTGTGGAATAGGAAATACATTGGCCACATCTTCACATGCATTGACCATTAATGGCAATTGTATAATTAAAAGAATTAACTTCAACCGAACATGAATTTGTAATAACTCCTAGTTCTACACACCTATATACAAAATATGTCTTTACCATGTTCTTGATCTGCACTACTGTGTCATCCCTAGGGCACTGTAATATGTCATTACACTCCATTTGGGCCCTTTTCACATCCAGTATGAATACCCTCCTGTTGCTGTTGTGGAAGGGAAAAGTAGTGATGATAGGTCTCAGCTTAGATGCTCTGAATACTAAGCAGAAAAAACACTGCATCCTACAAAATACTGTATTCAAGACTTTGCCTGCTCTTACATGTAAAATTACATGAAATAAAACAGTCCTACCTCCTCTCTATTCTCTCCATTGCTCATGAGTGTATGACTTTCTCCCACATACTGTTCTTACTAAAACTGAGAACAGGGAAGTAATGGCAGCTAAACTTTAAAGAAGACATTCACATAATAAGTGCTTCCTTTACATATAGATCAAATGAACACGATTTGGACCAAATTAGATGTCCAATCTCTTTTGAAGTTATTTCTCCTCCATAAGAAAAATCAGTTACTGATGATTAATAAAGATACCATAAAATGATGTTATTTTCATTTAAAACTACTGAAAGAAATTCCAAGAGAGAAGAAGCAAACACATTGAAGGCTCCAGTCTAGCAGAAAATTCACATTAGCTATGGGTCATAGTGTAAATATGCAAGCTAGAGGACTAATCACTAGCAGTAAACAAATATTTGAAGAGAAGATTTCACACACACTTGCATGGCAAGAAATTAGCTATAAACATCAATTATACATCATTATCATTAGACAGCATGTATCCAGAAGATTCATCTCAGGAAACACAAATCAAACATCTGGTCAAATGCAAACACCTCATTCTGCAATTGATAGCCCATGCAGGGATGCATTATTAGGTCACAGAGGTCAGTAGCACTGTCCTTGTGGAAAAGGAAAAGGGAATCTTAAAGCAAAGGCATAACAAAACAGAAAAGAAAGTCAGTCCTTGAAAACCATTGAAAAAATAAACTCCAACCTGTAAATTATGCAAACAAAGGAAGAGACAATTTTCTTCCACTGTGAACTACCACATTTCACCTGTGACCAGGTTTATGTTGTGACATTATGTAAAAAGAAGAATTTAGGCTGCAGTGAAATGTGGTGTAACTCCATTATTCTTCTATATTCAGGTCTGTGTGGATGCAGGAGATGAATGAGCAGAAGTAGATTCCTAGTTTGTTCAAAACGGAATTGTTTTACTGTAGTCAGTGCATTAATCTTGGCTCACCTGAGTAAAGAAATAGGTTTTATTCATTTGATTCAAAGTAATTTAAATCCAGTGGAAATTCTCACTCTGAATCTGGTCTTTGGAAACAATTTCTACTCAGTAAGTCTGAAAATAAACTCTATTATATCTAAAGGTTTTAGATATGCCTTTCTTGAGGCAGGAGTTATCTTCTTTTGCTCAATACTTGTTCAGCACAGTAGGGATTTAGTACTTAATAGTTGTCCTGTATTAGTCTTTTATAAAAACCAATATGTAAATACTCATACTATATCATTATTTTATTACAATAATTATAATAGGTAATAGGCTGGCATCTACATTATTTGAGTAGCCTTGAAAATCTCATCCATGATGGCTTGACAATTTTTTAGGTTTTGTTCTTATGATGGTTTTGTTTGGGTACAGGTCATTTTTTGCACAGCAGCTAGTATAGGGCTATATTTTGGATTTGTGCAATGTTGCTAACACAGTGACATTTTCCTTATTGCTGAGCAGTGCTAACATAGTGTCAAGGCCTTTTCTGCTTCTCACCCCACCCCACTACTGAGTAGGCTGGGGGTGCACAAGAGCTGAGAAGGGACACACCTGGAACAGCTGACCCCAACTGACCCAAGTAGTATCCTCCACCATATGACCAGATAAGAGCAGATCATGTTCAACATATAAAGCTGGGGGAAGAAGGAGAAAGGGAAGGACATTTCGAGTGAGGGTGTTTGTCTTCCCAAGTAACCATTACATGTGATGGAGCCCTGCTGTCATGGGAAAGGCTGAACACCTGCCTGCAGATGGGAAGCCATGAGTGAATCCCTTGTTTTGCTTTGCATGTGTGTGCAGCTTTTGCTTTACCCATTAAACTGTCTTTATTTCAACCCATGTATTTTCTCACTTTTGCACTTCCAATTCTCTCCCCAGTCCCAACTGAGGGGTAGTGAGCAAGAGGCTGAGTGGCACTTAGTTGCCAGCTGGGGTTAAACCACAACAGTTCTCTTTCAGAGAAGACAGCAGTATTAAACTAGAGATGCCTATCTACAATTAAAACAGAAAGAACAGATGCATCTGTGGATCTATGAAGAAGCAAGAATAAATCCTCCAGAGCTGCTTTTTTCAAAGACACATGCAAACAAGCTTGGGACTTTGTGTGCCATATTTTTTACTGTGAAACAGGTATGAAGAAAAGTTCAATTAATTTAAAAGTCTAAATTTTCCTTTATTGCTGTAGCATTTTTCCTAATGAACTAGAATTACTGTAATAGGCCTCTCAGGTATTCCTGGTGGTCTCATTGACAAGAAATATAGACAGGAAATCTTATAATGATAATCCATAACATACACCTTTTACAACGCGACAATAGCTACCACTACAAAAACAGATCAGAAAGCAAGACCTGAAGGTCACTGTGTAATAGAATAAAACTAGCCATTCTGGACAATAAAGCTGCAGCAGTAAAAAGATTTTGTATACAGTGATGAACAGCTTCAGAGAGCACTAAATGTAGAGGCAGGCAGTGTGAAGCAGATGCAGCATTCAGGGCTGCAGTATGGACCAGCCTAAATCTTACAGACTGTGAGTGTAAAGTCTAGCTCCAGGGTAAATTTAGCTCAAAGCTGAAATCTTGGAGACTTGCAGACAGAAAGGGAGGTAGTAGTGCCCAATCTTCCTCCCAGAGTAGCAAAAATCCAAAATGCCTTCAAAACAGGATTAGCACATTTGTCCCTTTCTTATTTTCTTATTTTTCCATATTTACTCCTTTACTGCTTTCCCTTCTATGTTTTTTTACAATTTGGTTACCTTTTCATAGTACATTTATTTCCTATGTAAGGCAACAAGAAGCATTTGCTGGCTTAGAAAACATCTGCACGCTTGTACTTCGCCCACAGCTCTCAAGTGTATTGACATCAGCTGCATGTCTCTATCAAGGAAAGCTTCTGCTGTTAACTTCTGCTTGCAATGATCTCCTTTTGTTTCCTTCAAAATTTATCTTCAGTTAAGTTGCACTGTATTTTATTGCTGCTGCTAGTTATGTATTGTTGAGTTTTTCTTTCCTTGTAACTCTATGAATTGGCTGGCTATTTTTCATTATTTCTGTGGGGCTATGGAAACAAAAAGCAATTCCTTTACTTGAGAATTCTGGCATTTATTAGCATAATAAAACTCTCAGACGATATTGCAGTTTTCCAAGTAATTTCATTTGCAGGAGAACTTACAAGGGATTTATTTTAAAGCCAGGTAAAACCTAGAATGAGAAATGGATGGAATTTAGACAGAAACATTCAGAAAATTTAAAGTAGGAAATGTGCTCTGGAGTGAAAATGAGGATGCTGTTGTGATGTTAATTACATCACAAGAGGACAGAAACTCAAGAGCTAATATTCCCAAGCCTTCTTATCAGCTAAACAAAATGCAAGCAGTTGCTGGGAAGTGTGTCACCAGAAATAAATAGCTGTGTTATTATCAGTCTCTGAATGTGAATTCCTTATGGAACAAGTTGTTCAATATCCTGTCTGTAAACACTCTAAGAATTGTGTGTAATGCAGTAATCTTCCAAAACCTTTGGAAATTGCATGTCTTCTTTCCTAGCATGCCTAGCACCTTTTCCAAAGAAAAGGCAGCATTTTATGTCCTTTTTTTATTTATTTTTTTTTTACAGTACATAAAGGCAGAACAGCAGCCTGCAAAGATACCTAGGTGTCTAAATACCACCTAATTTCTCAGTTCCACCTTTAGACCCTCAGTCCTATGCAGCCATTTCCTGTTCTCTGGCCTCAGAGGTAAGTCTATGAATACATGTATCTTTTTTAACTTTAAATGGTCTCTGTCCATTCTCCTGTGAAGTAGGTGGTGGAACATGTGCAGCTGTGAATAACCTGAGACTGAGGTGGTTCTTGAGATGCCTATATAGAAGGACCAAGCACAGAGCCAGTTTCCCAGAGGAAGCAGCTGGTAGATCCTGAAGCTGTTTGGAGGAGGTAGATTGCACTTAGCGAATGTTCTACTGGAAAAAAAACAACTTCGTTATTATTTTACAGTGTCCACATTTGAAGCAAAGAGAATTACTCTGTGCTGAGGTCCACATTCTGGCAGGTGGATTCAACAACTGCATATACCCTGTACCAGCTGTATTCTGATCTCGGGTCACACACACAAGGCTTCTTATTTAATGGAGAAAATAGATCCTACAAGAGGCCTACATAAATGTTGCTATGTTTGGAATTGCAGAGATGCATTCCATGTCTAGAATCCAGCCCCTGGTGACCTGCAAAGGATCACACTTTAAAAAAATTTCAAGACCACTTGGGTATATTGATCCTTTATCTAGCTGCCAAGTCATTTTGTTTCATAAGGTATCAGAGACATTGTTAAAGAATCTCCTACCTCTGTAAGCCTACCTCCTACGAAAAGCCCAGCTGTCTTATCTGAGCTCTGTGCACCAATAACAGCCTGATCCAGCTAATAAGCATTGCTTATTTGCCGGGTACTGATTTGCTTTGTTATGAGGTGCTAACAGTAACTATTTAAAACCTCCTGAGCCAGTGTCTCAAGTGATTAATACAGAAACTCTCCAGCTAAGTCTCTGTGGAAAGTTCATTACAACTTTCTTTTCGTGGGTTGCAAACATTGATGGATTAAATCACACAAAATGCAATGCTAACGAAAGAAAATTTTCTTGAACAACAATGGAGTTTGTGTGCAAAAATCTGTATTTTAATATGGGTTAACTGTAGAATTAATTACAAAAAAAATGTTGCTATTATTACCACAGATTTTTATTATTAGCACCTTAAATGTCCAGACTTATAAAGCACCTCATACAAGACAAGTGTCTTTTCCCAGATGAGTTTACCATCTAGGCTGGACAAAGTATAGAAAGAGCAGTGATTCAAGAGAAATGACTGTGTGAAGAGAGATGGATTTACCTGGGTTTCAGGAGGGCAGTCTACAGTGGGATTTCAAAGAGAACCAGACAGGAATTCAGGGACTGCCCAAAGCAGTAGCATATAGAAATACACATAGTGTGCCTTTCCTATGTGTTCACAGATTTCCAGGAAAAAATTAACTGTGAAGGCACAGTAACACATATGGGTTGGTCCACTTTACACAGAATCACAGAATCCCAAGGGTTGGAAGGGACCTCAAAAGATCATCTAGTCCAACCCCCCTGCAAGAGCAGGGTAACCTAGAGTACATTACATCTCAAAATACACATTACGTATGAAAAAGTATTGAGAAACTGCTTATTAAAGGCATAGCTATAAGACTAACCAGTAGGTTCACAACTACCTCCATCGTGTCCCACTTCACTCTTGAAACAAATTAGTTGCACAAAAAAACTGTCACAACCCTGTTATTTGTAATATTGCCCTGCAAAATTAATGTTTGGAGCTAAAATGAGCACTTCTATACCCAGCAGATTTTACATAGCCATTTATAGGAATAGAGCAAGGAGCACAGGAAGGTAATAGTAACAGTTTTGCAGCATTTTCACTCCATTCCCTGAGTTGGCTGTCTCAGTAGTATCCAGCTTACCTGTGAAACAATGCAGGACTACATCAATACCATGTGACAGCCAGACTGCAAGACGTGCTAAGACACGAATTTCAAGAGAGCATATTGACTACTGTGATGAGAGGAGTTGTTGTTGCTCCGAATCAAACTGCTTTCATTAGAATAAATTTCATTAGAATAAACTGACCACTTTCTATACAGGAAATTCTTTCCAAGGCTGTTGCACTGCATAAAAATGTAAATAAAATGTATATGACCTTATACTGTCTCTGCTGTGGTGAAATTTGTAGGTTTGAATTCAAAAGCACAATGTCAAGTTTCCAGCTACATCTAAACACTTAAGCAAATACAAACTTCAAAAAGGTGTTTTAAGACTGCTTCTTATATCAAAAGTGCACTACCAAGTAATGAGATTGTCAACAGAAACTGACAAAGATTGCTTTGGAAAAAAGAATCTAATCAACAATATTGGTACTTCATTCAATAGTGTATAAGTAGTTCCCAGTCATACTTCTTGCTGCATTTTGCTTTTTCAGTCTCAGACATTAAGAAAATTAAGATAGGAACTTAGCATTCAGCAATTGGCCATGACCCCCTGAAAAACTTCTGGGAATATTCCTCATTTGTAATCTGCCAGTAACCTCTCACATTTAAAACGTCAGCAATATGAATAATGATGGTAGTTCAGACACAAAACAAATATTTTGAGCCTTCTAATGAGGATGCATTTTGGCCACAAGACCAGTGGCATTGGAAGTTCATTAACTAATTTTCAGTAGTTATATTTTGTAGTTATCTATTACTACAGCTATCCAGAATGCAGTCCTGTTAGTCCTGAATCAGTTATTCAAATAAAGGGATGTAGTCTGGTGGATTCTTCTGCTGTCCGCATGGCTCCAGTAGTAGCTCCCCACCTGAGGATGTGATGATTTCTTCCTAGAAAGACAAAATCAATTAAAATATCAAAGGTCTAAGCTGTTCCCTGTCTTCTAAAAAAAAGCAACTGATAGGAACAAAGACCATCACTCCACTGTAATTGGTAACCAAGTATGAATAAATGCTCGATAAAATAAGTACAGGCCATCAAAGGGATTCTATCAACTATTCATATTCTTCATGCTTTGTTTATCTTTTACTTATGCCAGTAGTAACTTGTGACAGTATCAAACAGTGAAATCAAGCAGTTGGTGTACAAGAAAGGCTGTGATATGTACTACCTGTAAGTTCCTACACTACTTAAAAGAAACAGATGCCTACAAAAGATATTCTCAAGGGTTAACAGACATATGCCAGTCCTACTATGCTACTTCCATAGCCATTGGGATGAAAGAAGCTTCCCCAGGCAGACTGAGCAAGAGCTCAATGTAGGGTGCTCCCACATAACAGTAACAGCTTTCTGACTGTTTATAGAGAAGTGAAAGATACTAACCTTGATGGGTAAAGACAGTCTTTACAAATAGCACCTATTCTCATTAAATACCCACATGGCAAGCCTGTCATTTCAGTAATTGATTACCAACATGGATAAAAAAAGAAAAACTTACTGGAAAAGTAGAGAACTTGGTCTTTGCACTTATTTCTACAGTAATGATAATTCACTTTTTTTTTTTCTGTAGAAGTTTAAGATTTCTAAGTGACCAAATTGAGCCAGAATCCAGAATTAATATTGACTACAACAGCAATCCTTCATCTGAAACTTTAGATCCAACTTATGGATCTATATGGACATAACGTTTTCAGAACTTATCCAGTTTCTATTGAAATTCAATGAAAAATTTGCTGTCTCCTTTCCTCAGAATATGTGGAGGCTCCCAGGTGTGGTTCCATCCCAATCACTACCTCAGACTGAGAATAAGTTCAGAAAGTTACTACTCAAATGAAGTGCTTATGAGAAGGTTATGAGGAAGTAAATACAAAAATTTAACAATGATTTTGGATATGTTATTGCTGCTTTCCACACAGTATTTAAATGCAAATAATAAGAGAAAATGCTTGCTTACACCTTCTTCTGTAAGAATTTATTTTCTTCCAGCTAACGGTTAACACCCCCTTGTATCTGTCACCTTGAGTGATCTCTTCTCAATTTTTTAAAAACAAAATGAAGCAGTGTTAGATTAATAATAAGTATAAGCAACTAAAAAAACAGTTATGCCAGCTATGCCAGCCATGCTTATTTTCACTGAAAGTGAGAAGGACCCTCAGAGAGAAGCCCATGCAACTTTTGGGATGGGGAAGTATAATTTTGTCAAAAATAGTCCTGAGGAAGCAGCAACTTTTCCAAACAATATAGCAATAGCTACAAGAGAAAATGTGCCTGCAGCGCAACCATTTACATAAAGATTGCGTAGCTGGTTACAAAAAGGCTTTGGGACACTTGACATTGTACTCTACCAGAAAGGGCAGGCAGAAAAACTTCAAAGAACACCACACAAGAGACAGGATAAGATACCTCCTGAAGTGATTGCCAAAGAAACCAGTTTTAATATAGCTATTATCTTAGACAGTTCAAAGAGAATTGTGTGGGGACTTTAAAGGTGAACTGGCTTCTCCTATTGGCTTACTGCAGAGAGAGCCATTAACTATTGTCAGGGGACAGGTAAGAAAACTTTTGCTTTCTTTAAATGTTAGAAACTAAAAGACATTCTGATTCTGACAAATACTCTGTAGCTGTCTGCAAATAGGTGTGTTTCTAGTGCAGTAATTGCCTAGGGTGAGCTGTGATGAAAATAATGGGAACATAGCTGGAACAGAGATGGCTGGGATTGGTTGTCACCATCACCCCTCCCCAGAAGTACATGGAATACTGCTTTAGCAAGAGCTCCTACATCCAGTGCTTGATAGTCTGCATTTGGCATGTTGTATGTGTCCTTTTCTTTCCCGGACATGGCTCTGGTTAGACTCTTTCCAGTTGTACTGGGTCTGTCTGGAAAGGAGTTAACTTTCTCCACATCAGTCTGTATGGTAGTATGTTCTGAATTTGTGGCTAAAACAGTGTTGGTTAACACACTGAAGTTTTGGTTATTGCTTATCAGTGCCTGCATAGCATCAAGGCTTTCTCTTTTTTCCTCTCCAAATTAGGAGAGGGTGTATTTTTTTGGTCAGATATGAGACCTAGTATCCTCCCATGTGGAAATATAATTTGTGGAAATACAATGTCATAGCGAACTGTGAGAGGACACTAAAACACTCAAGAGATGTTGCAAACTAGCTGAAATAAAAGAAAGATTTAAAAGAGAAGGAAAACTGAAAGAAAAATAACCACTGCTTAGTGTTTGTGAGACTGAATGCTAAAAAAAATAAAATAAAATCTGTGAAGAAACGGAGGAGAAAAAAATTCAACAGAATTAGTTTGAAACGAATGAGAAAAAGATAAAAAAGGAAAGGGACCTAGAAAAGAGAGGATGAAGAGAAATTCCGAGGGTGGCTAAGAAAAAAGGAGAATTAAAACTGCATCTGGGAGAGATGCAACATGATGGAAACAATCTACACTATCAGAAAGCTGAGTCACAGTCTGGCAACAAGAAACGCAAATCAGAGGCAAAATAATTCAAGCCCATCTAGAGTCAAAGATGAGTAATAAATTACTCTTGCAAGATTGTTTTGGGTGATATGGAGTGGCCTTTACAACATCCCCAAAAGAGAACCCCTCCACATTCCCTTCTTTACTGCAGGGCCCCACTGCTTTGCTGTTGCACAAAGTGCATCACGTCAAAGTTCAGAAAAATGCTGAAATTTCATTGAAAGACCTTTCTATGGTATTTCCAATCCAGTTTTGCACAGCAAAGACGCTCCAAATGTTAGCTGTGTCAATCCTTATTAGCCCATTTTTAGCCCAGGAGAGCGCACATTGTGTAAGAATCTGCTTAGAAGGGGACACAAATACATGTTGAAGCATTTGACTGGATGGTAGAAGCCTTCTGATTCATTGCAACAAAGACACAAACTAGAAATGTTACTAGAAATGCCAGGCTAACTGCAGAATATATACACATATTCTTTCCCCCACTATCATTGTTACTGGCTTCCAATGTGGTTTCAAATTGCATGGTTCCTCTCTAAATTATTAATCTGTTCCACTCAGCTATTGATCTCTACCTTGCAAGTGTTACCTTGTGAAAATCAATAAGATCTGTCAGTGTTGCATGTCGGTTTGGATCTACCCCCAAGAAGCTGTAGAAATCCCCTGAAGCATCAACGAGGAAATGCTTGAACCCACTTTGCTGGCGATAAGACAATGCATAGCCCCAGATTTTCTCACTGACTCGCACCAGGAATGTCCCTTCAGATTTATTCATCAACAGCTCTTCTGCCTCCTGGCGGCTGATAATACCTGGCAAGAAAAAAAAATGCACAAAAACTAAGGTTATGCAAGCAACAGAGTAAATCAAATGCAACAAATACAGAGGAGAAGTGAAATTCAAATGGCATAACTTCTCAAGATTGAAATGTTTATAGGACGAGTTAGAGCTATGGAGACAATGTTTATGCCATTTGTTTCTGAAGGATAGCTAAAAGGGTTTTGATGGAGTCTGGTGGGATATGCTCTTTAATTGTCTGATTCAGAATTGCTTACTGCTTTTTCAAAGGAAGTACACAAATGCAACCAGCCTATCAGACTAGCAAATTCTGTACATGGGATCATTTAGCAGACTAGCGTTGTTTGGCATTGCAATTTGAATTTGCAGTATACTGCTGATATTTGCAATTGTATTGCAGTATACCTGACTTGTTGCCTTACAACTGTTTTATAGGTCCTAAAGAAAGAACATAAAGCAAGTGCCAGGAGAAAAAGTATTTGTCTGCTTTCATGCATCCCTACACATATGCGTCCATAGATGCATATAAATAAATTGGAACACAAAAAAATAAAATCCTGCAACTAACAGAGCTGCTAAGAGAGAGGAGCGTGTTAGATTACTTATTCACAAGGTTGCATTTCTAGGGAACATTGTCACAGAGGAAAAAAAGAAACAAAGAAAGCTCATAGCCCTTTCCTTCTGGGACCTTTCAGGCTTAATATCAGAGAAAGAGCCTTGTCTAATTAAAAACTGTAGCCATGAGCTAAAGCAACAGAAATATTGAATATTGTATTTGTCGACCAGAAGTGACAAATTCAAACAAATTCTTTACAATTCATAATGAACAATGAGTTATGCACCTTGCTCTGGGACAAGAGAAGACAAAATTAATTGGGGCTCCTTACAGTATGTAACTATCATCCTGTGGTAATATTCTCTATGAGCCAACTTATTTCTCTGGACAACCTCAACGAGTTTGATCAAATCAACCAGGGAACAAAGTCTTTCCGCATATCCTGGACACCAAGTGGTTGTTTTATAGGTGAATTAATTCCTTTGCTGTATGACAAATATATTTGTCAGGGCAAAAAGAAGGATCACAAATTTAGATTTTCAGAGTAAGCAAGAGAAAAAGTTTAACAGGTGTAGAACTTTCAAGAATTTTCCCATTTCATGCTTTTGTGTTAGAAGAATCTTCATCTCTCTTTTCTTTTCTGATCCCTGAATGCAACACAGAAGTTGCTGGTACTTCTGCCTGCAAACAGGGTATAGCAGATAAACCCCATTCTGATCACACTCCACATAAAAGGTGTGATCAGAATTGCACCCAGCACTGAACCAGGTCCATCCACCTAGAGACCCCAGTTCAAATTTGCCTGGTAGGCCTAGAGGACAGTAAGCTCATACCTCATAATTATCTGTAAAATACCAGATGCTCACTTTAATCAGGAACAGATGCTGAATTAGGCCATCCTGAATGCAAACATGGCACAAATGTCAATAAATAATACATGTACACGTTCCAAAGTTACTCCCTGTGAAGCTAAACTTTCTTGAAGCAATATAATACTGCTTGTTATTGTAGAAGCTTACACATGTCCTAGTGAGAGTTCCATGGAGTTCAGGTACTGAAAAGCCACACTGGTTTAGCATAATAATAACCATAACCCAGGGATTACCAATTTGTACAGAGAAGTACCTACCTGAAAGACCAACGTTTGGGGTGCTTTAATTAAGCCCACAAGGAAAATTATGCCTCTGGGAGATGTAGGAAAGAACTGAGGGGATCTGGGTCCTAAAAGTGAGCACTGTGTGATGTTAGGAGACAAAGAACAGCATCTCTTTCTTTCAGTTTTTGTCTGCTTTGAGACAATAAATTCCTCTTACAGTTTTACTTGGTGCAATGAGGAACACAACAAGGGTTCAATCTCAATGGTGCTCAAAGGTTCTTCCTGAAATATCTTCAGTAATTATTAAGATGAAACATACACATATATACTCTGCTGAATAAGGTAAAGTTTCTGGAGGATATTGCATCATTTTTGCACCAGAAATGCAAAACATGTAGCAATCATGCAAACATAAACTTTTGTTTAGAAACAGCAGGCAATGGCTCAGTCAATAGTGTCAATTGCTGCACCTTGCAAAACTAAAAACAGTTTTATTGGAGGCATTCCAAGATTAATTGTTTAAAATTCTTGAACTCTGTTCAATTGAAAAAATAGTACTAATATGAATCCATATGATACAGCATATTATGTGAAGCTGTATCACTAGGATCCCAATACTAGGTGCCCTGTGCCAAGAATTACACAAAAATTGATTCTGAAATCCCACTATTTGTTAATCCACTCTTCTCCCAAATTGCCTTTATTTAAATATACAATTAAAGGTTTCATTAGTGATTATGATGCTTACTTGCTTGTTAAACCTCTGCTAGAAATACATGTAGACAAGCCACACTAACAAGCTCAGAGCATTTAATGATACAGGAAAGGATAAACAATTCCATTACCAGCAAATTTGACATCAATTCCAATAATCAATATTTATGCTGTAATTCTAGATTGAAACCATGCTGTTAAATTTTGAGATAGGAATTGGGTGCTGTTACAACTACCCATTCTCTAAGCAGTGTCAGAGTTGTCATGCAGCCCTGCTAGGGAATGAGGTGGCATAGACAATTTGCCACTTAAAAAATAAAGGGTTTGCAAAAAAACAGAGTTGTAAAAAAGAAGGTTTATATTATATGATGAACATTATTCTTAGGATATTTCTAGGGTTAGAATGACCATCACTATCAGGCATATAATATAAAATTCATTTAGCACCAATTAATTCAATGCTAAACAGTCTGTTCACCTGCTTTCAACTCCCACCAGTAGAACTAAACCACTGCAGGCTTCCACGTGATGTTATATTCTTTGCCAGACCTTATTTTTGTTCTGGGCACTTTGTATCATTGAGTAGATGAGAAATGCTACATTGCTCACAGCTAAGTTCTTTTCTGCTTTAATTCTCTTTTCTGCTATAATGGTGTAATAAATTATCAGCCAGCTGTTTTCTTCCTTTTTCTCTCCTGATTTTGTTAACAGCTCATGAGAAACCATCTCTCTCTACCACCTCCTCCCTCTCTCTGCCTCCCAGTTATTTTATTTCTGATTCAATGCTTTAGTGTGTGGTGACTGCAGCAATGAAAGTCTCCCTTCACCCTTTAAAAAATGGTATGCTGTTCTCAAGACAACTAGAAAAAGAGTGGCACTGTTCACTCCTGAGACAGCTGTAGGGAAATACACAACATCTGAGAAAGCCCTACATGAGCATTTAAAACTGTTTGAACAGAAGTCAGGAAACTTTGGTTTCCCAGGGCTCTGTTAAGAAGTTTAGAATCACTGATGCTCTTATTTGTGCTCGTTAGGATACTAATTGGAAATACTATCTCAAAAAGAAACCACTGATGCTTTGAAAGCTAATTTTCCCCTCTCACTAATCCTTGCTAATCTCTTAAAAAAAAAAAAAAAACCAAAACAAAAGAGGCAACATCTTCACTTGATGTAAAGCAATGCTGTGTTAAACAAAAGCAGTAATCCTGTAATGTCAGCACAACTTTGCAAACCAGTCATTCAAATAAATACCTCACAATTAATCAATCTATCATCAGTATCATTATTTTAACTCGTCATGTGGTCATATACACAAATGCAGAGTATTTGGACAGCAGTTACGAGCCCCACTGAAACTCCCTTACACCATTTACCTGTCATGCTAAACAATTTCTCTCAGAGTGTACAAATTGCTGTTGTCTATAACAAACTGTAAAAGGGCAGTAGGATTTTTTTGGTCCTCTGGGAGAGGATCAAAGGAGTAACTAGCTCCTCTTAAAAGCATGGAAACCCATCAGTTGGTTTGAGTTTAAGGCCCTCCTCCCATATTCACAGTATGCATCTATCATGTTGCATGCATTTTAAACATTCTGGTTTTGCAATGTTTATTCACAAAAGTTATTAAGATATTAAGTTAAATGTTAATATTAATTTTGTAATGCGTATTAACATTTTGGATTCTTAGCAAATGCGTATTAACATTTTGGATTCTTAGCAAGAGAGTAACATTTTGGAAGACAGTTATTTCAAATCACAGGACATTCATCATCAACTGACGTGTTCCTCATTAACATCTTCATTTTTAAATACAGTGCCTGTAATGACAATTTGTGGATGACAGTCAATTCTTAACATTTTGTTGTAATTATGGTCTTTTTACTGCTACCAATCTTCAATCAACTGCTCCAAAAAAGGAAAAAGAACATCCTAACATTTAGGGTATGTTAAGCCCACATGGGAACTAGAGAGTCCATGATAAACTTAGTGGGCACAGCTAAGAAATCTTGATACTGCCTTCCAAGTTTACAGCAGCCTCAATAGCAGAAAATGCTGCTCTGAAATATTATAAGATGACACTTAAGCTTCCCACTCTTCTCACAGCATTATCCTACCTACATCCTTGAGTGAAACTCAGGAGATGAAATACAGAAATATTTGCTAAGAGAATGCCATAACAAGCATGAATCCAAAAGAGAAAAGCTGATAAACTTTGCCAACAAGGCAGGACTATGTATTAGAAGTCTAAAGTTATTTTTTTATTATACGGATAAAATTATATCATGTCCATTGTTGTCATCTACCTGTGGTCTAATGTGCCACATGTAATAACAATGTCAATACATAAAGATAATTTGGCCTTTAATGATAGTTATATTTTTAACATGGATATGTGCATTTATGTATGCCGAGAGGTCAACTAAGACTGGAGGGACAGCAGGTACAAGCACAGCCCAGAAGCATTCATTTACCCTCCTGCAATAGAAGCTGTTTGCTTAGTCAAAGTTTTCTCTTTTCATATTTTTTCATTAGACTGATCTCAAACACTCTAGTGCATGAGGCTTTATTTACAGAGCAAAAGCATCGCAAATACTGGCATGAATAAATAGTAATGAGAGGATTCATGCCAAAAGTGTTTTCATGACCATTATGAAAAGCCTTCTATTTCACAAAATTGATTTGTTGAACAATTATGAATAGGTAATCAATAAAGAGGAAAGAGACTCATCCTGTTTATACAACTTAAGACATCTAGCCAGGGAAGTGTGTGATTTAGGTCACCAATCAAAACTAGGATCCAAAACACAGAGAAGCCAATACCAGCATCTCTTCTGTTTTCAACAGAGATCAAAGCCCATGTGAATACAAATATTCCTAGCCATCATTATGTGAATAATTCATATGCTAAAGGACATACAAACGCATTACACCTACAGCAAGTATAAATAATAAATAAATGAGTAAATACGAGGAATTGTGAAGAATTAGGAGATAACTCCCAAATAATGTAAAGGACTATATTTGTCCAATTATACAGGCAGATCTAAGTAATAATTTGAAAGACAGTTATAAAATGGCACAAGGGTTAAAAGGATCAGTTTTCTAAGCACCAGCCAATCCCTTCCAACTTTTGCAACTAAAAAACTAAGCTAGACAGACATACTACTATAACTATACCATTTGGAATAAAATGTTTCTCAAAAGAAAATAAACAAGCAAATATTCAAAAAGTTTCCAAATAAATTTCCTCTTTCTAAGATTTACTTTGAGAATGAAAAGTTGGATTACCTTGCAAAAAAGCTTAAATAAATTTCAGACAATGGCTATAAAAGCCTGAAAATAAATATGGATTGAGCAGATTTTTTGTCTTGGGTACTTTTAATTAAAAGAAGAATGTTCCACTTTGAGAAGAGGAAAACACATTACAGGTTTTTCTGCATACATCAGTATAATAATAAAAATCACGTAGTTGGAATTAAAGACCCAACCTGCTTGGGACCAAAATACGATTAAAGGCCATCAGTTTTGAAAGAAATAATCAGAAATGTAAGCAGAAATTCAGAAGGGATTAATCCAACTGCAGGCAGTGTGGTTTCAGAAGAGCTGGCAGCCTATGATAGCATGCCAGCATTAACATAAATCAGTGTCAGGAAGTACAAAAGCAGCTTGTAAGAACACTGGTCTATGAACCTAATGGAGGGGGTCATAGATTTCTGAGTCCACAGCAAAGGAAGATATACATCAGGAATAAACACAAACTAAGATGAAAGCTGAAGCTGGGGAGCTAAGGTTTAGAATAAATCTAACCTTTTTATGATCCCATAAGGTGGGACAATAAAGGCTAGAAACAAATCTTTGAATGCATGATACTAGAAACCAGCTCTGGTCTAGGAGAAGGTGAAAAATCCACCTCCTTCAACCACTCAGAAAGATCAAAAGCATTAAAGAATGGAAGATGAAGCGATTGCTTCCCTGCAGTGCAAGAACTAGAGCAGCTATAGTTTACGCTCCCAAGGAAAAGCAGTCTCTACATCACTCAAAGCAATAGTTTCCTCAGGGTGTCTTTTTTCAATTCTCTCCCACAGGTGCAAGTCTATATGTGGACTCTTAAGCTGAGAATATACTTATGGTTGTTCATTGAGAAGGGCACAATTAATTCACAAAACTATGATGTTTAGTCTGAATATGTTATGAGAAAACCAATGCCATGTATAATTTATAGATCACCGCTATCAGTTATGGTGGTTTATGGACTGATCTGCAACTGAAATAACTAAAGGATAATGTACATATCTAGGTCACACCTTCTCATTTTTCCAGGTGTTACAGCAGGGGTAGCATGCACAACTGAATACATGCATAAATATTTGCAGGAGTAGGCTCTTACAGTGTGCCACTATTAAAAAGGTTTCTTTCTCTCCTTCCTTCTAGTCACAATATTTTTTTGGATAGTGCAACAAAACAAGTAATGAAAAGAGAAGATCAATAGCATTGTGTGAGAAAAGCTATGGCAGAGATATAACAATAGCTCTGCCTATGCTATTTCAGAATAGAAGCATTAAAGACTGAAAAGCAAAGCAAGGGAGTAAATCAAAAATGGCTGGTAACAGAAACAAAGCTGTTGAAGCTATTTACCATCTGCTTTTAAGGCAGGACAAACTCCCATGGGACTAGATCTTCAAAAGAGTTCTGTTCCCATTTAGGCATTGAAATAAATGGCCACTCTTAAAAAAAATTAAAAAAAATTAAAAAATTCAGCACAATGACTGAGGTTTTGTGGTTGGGTTTTTTTTCCCCAAAACCTGGCCAAAAGTGTCACAGCAAGAGCCCAAGAGCTGAATTCCTATGAAATGCTTTTCCTTCTTACAGCTGGTGAGAATGTAGATATTTCATGCTGTGCTGCCTGTTGGTAATCTGATTTAAGTCCAAGTAAATAGCACAGTATCCATAAATACTACTAAGGGACTATAGGCCTCTGTGCTGATAATAGAGAGAAAATGTGCAATAGGTTACAAAAAGCAAAACCTAAAATACAAGTAAATAAACTAAAACCTCCCTGTCTGCGCATAAGTGCAATGGGAAGCAAAGCTTGGATGCATTTAGAAATCAACAGGTAAAACGCATATTTGAAATGCAGTGGCCCTGTCACAGATAAGGTTATCTAAGTACTCAGTGGTCAGTACAGGGCTGGCCTTCTACCAGAGCTGCACAGGCAAAATAAAGTGACACTGGTTTGAGAGTCTGGAGAAATCTTTCCTTGTTCCACATTCACCTCCTTTTCACTGTGCAAGCTCAGGAACAAAGCATCCAGCATTCCATACCTAAGATAGAGATAGATCTGTGCTTTTGAAAGTTAAGCAGGAGTCCATTACCCATTCTTCACCATTCCTCTTCTTTATCACCATCCTGGTACATTTAAGATACATGCCACATTGGGAAAAATCACACCAGTGAATTTCAGCTATCTTACAAGCAGGCATTGGTCAGTATAGAAAGTATCCTCTGGGCTACAAACACAAATATATAGAAAACAAAGGCCCAGAGGAATAATGTTTTTCTAGTGGCAAGAGATCCCTTCAGGCAAGGATGAGGTATATTGATAATGTACCATGCCCTAAACAAGCTCTTCTTGAAGACTTATGTGGTGCATAGTACTATCTTGACCCTCTATACACAGGAGAAGTTCACCAAGGAAAAACATCATATGTAAAAAAATATAGGCTTTGCTGGTGGTGTTTTGTATTTTGTTGGGTTTTGGGTTTTGTTTGCTTTTGTTGCTGTTGTGGGTTTGGAGTTTTTTTAATAATATGTATTAATCTCTCTCTTCTGTCAGCATAAAGCTGTTCTAAGAATAAAAAAAAAAAAAAAAATCAGACCTCAAAAGGTTTCTTAATTCCCTAAGGCTGAGATTCCTTAAAGCAATTAAAAACCTCCTGAAATTCTGAAGGAAATGGGTGCCTTACTCCCCTGGGTATATTTGAAAATGCTACCTAACAGAATAATGCAGCTATAATAAGTATTTTTCTTCAGGTTTACAGAAAATCAGATGGGCTACATCCATTGTTGCTAGTGTGGCTTACAGTTAATTCCCTATGCACTCTGCAGAAAATATACCCGTTAATTGTCTCCTTTAAAGTTCATTCTATATCCAAACTGTCAAGTACTGTAAAAACCCTTTATACCTACTGTCAAAATATTTACACCATATTCACTAACGAGCAGTGCAGCACAAAAAGATAGGTCTGAATACACCATGGGTATAATAGAGCTATAAATTTTTCTGCTAATGCCTCCTCAAAGCATAGCGTTGATTTCTTTCTTTCGTTCAAGATCAGCCTAGACTGCATTAGCCAGGAGGAAAACAAAGATTTCAGACTGTCTCTTTTTTTGGTACATTGTTAATTGTCACATATTAGGGGAGAAATGTAGCACAAAAGACCTTTAACCTTTTATCTCAGATATATATGTCTTGATTTTTTTTTAAGAAGGTGGACTCTTCTGCCCTGAAATCCCTGCAATAAGCCTCTGTTAGTACCCTTTAATTTTTCTGAGGTTTCTCCTATCATCTGAACAACTTCTGAAAAAGCATTTTTAAAAATGGAACAGTTAACCATTCCATTTTCCGTGGTTTCTCAGACTACATTCTCTGAGTGTAGTTTACCATGTATGATCAGTAAATTGACGGAAATTGAAGGGCAAGAATATTTCATTTTGTATTGTTTTCACTGACTACAATTGGAAGCTTTTATGGTCTAGTGAAGTCAATGGAAGATCAACATGGAGGTTCCAAGCACCTAAATAGGATGCCTTACATAAACAGTACAAATATTCTTGATAATGATGTTTTTTACTTTGCTGATAGGATGACTGGATAATAAGAAAGTGATTGCTTTAAAAAAAAAATAAATCAGTAAATACTTCCAGGCCTATATAGGCATCTTAGATGCTGTTATAGATAGTTGACATTTCCTGCAAATAGCATGGAAAGTAAGCATACTCATAAGGATGTCTGCAAACTCCAAATAAGAAGCAAACATGCTTTGAGAAAATATCAGTACACTAATCCAAATAGGGAATTTTGTTACAAATATTATTTCTGTAGGATACATTCTCATTCTTACAGTACAGATGGGATCAAATTTTTATTTCTTTTATGTGTGAAAAAGGTAGCCAACTATACAGACTATCAATCAGCTCTTGTGATAGATGAGTTACATGACACATGCAAAGTAGATATTAAAACCTTACTGGATCTTCCAAAACATTAACATTTACTTAATCAGTAAAGATCTCAGAAATACCCTTCCAAAGCAGCCTAACAGAGCCAGAAATAGGGCAGTGGTGTAATACATAACCTACTGTAGAGCAAAGTAGCTGATTGTCGTGGTTTAAATCCAGTCAGCCATAAGTCATGCAATTGCTCTCTAACACACCCCCTTCTTGCCCTCCCCCTGCTCCCGGAGGGAT